>WYDI02039447.1:27780-42608 GCA_009867235.2 Psittacus erithacus
TCTCAACCTGTGGGAGTTGTATTCTTTTGATTCTCTTCCCCATCCCTCCGCGAGCCGAGGGAGGAGGTGGGGGGGGGGCAGTAAGTGGGCTGTGTGGCAGGCCTTAAACCACGACATTCAGTAAACTGGAAATCAAATAAAACTTGGATTGTTTATGTTATCCTATGTGAAGCCAAATGTGAAAACTAGCTATTATAGTATAGAGTTATCTTTTAAAAAACCCACTTCTCAGACTCTACTGCATCAGTTCTAGAAAGAACCTATTTCCCATGAGGATAGAACTTTAATACTGGTAAATAGAACTTGCTATTGGTTTACTCTGCCTTTTGATAATCATTAATGACAGCTTCAGGACAGAAAAGGGCAGATATAGCAATAGATGAATATTATGATCCTTTCTTAAGAAGTGCCATGGCCAGAGGCTACATTTTCTTTCATAAAGACCTTTGAAAGTGTGAAGTTCAATTTTTTCCAATGACTGTATTTTTTCATCTCTACATATAACATCCATAAGGTCATATTATAGAAAGGCAAAATTGGAAAAGTCTTCTTCAATGCTTGAATAAATAACTCATCTTAAACTTTTCAAACCTGCTTTTATAGCTCAGTGCCTAATATTAGCTCACTGAATTCTTGCCAGTGCTTCTGACTAACTGGGATACAATATTACTATTTAACATTTATGGATACAAATATAGAAATTCAACTTTTGGTTACTCTGGTAAGTGCTTCAGGGAGTTAATTTTTGGAATTGCATTAATGTTGTTACATTGAAGCTCCTGAAGAGAGTAACTGAGGCAAATCAATTAAGGGAATAAACCCTTAATTTGCAACACCATTGCATTTCAGCAAAAAAGTAATTTTGCTTAATCATTTATTGACTCCCAAAACATGCTAGAAAAGACTTTATAGTAACAGTTAGACGCAAGAATAGAGCCTTGAGGATTAGGCTTAAAATAGAGCTTCCACAGATAAGAACCTGTATTACAGATGAAGGTGTATGACTTACTCATTTATACACTTTGAATGACAACTTTAGCTACTGGCAAATTACAAAAAGGGTGGTTTGATTTGGTTGGAAGCTTGGGGAAGGAGTCTCTTCACTGTAGTTTTGGCATATGAAAGATGCCTGATGTGAAGTGGGACAAAGCTCAGGCATTTCTGTAGAGCTTAGGTCACAGTTCAAACACAAGTGTGTATAAAATTATGCTGTATGGGGTTTACACTTGCTAGGTACACCAGATTTCAGTTGTCATAGATTTATGATTCTATGTTACAAAATCAGACTGAAAGGGTTATCAACAGATCACTGTGATTATCAATCTGCCCCAAATGCAATATGAGTTGCTCTATTCCTGACAGTTACCTCTCTCTTTCAGGTGACGGTAAATTCACAGCCTTCCAAGGAAGTGTATTTTTTTCCTGACTGGAAACACTTCTACTATCTAATCTGAATTCCTCATGCTGGAATTTAAGCCTACTGCTTCCTGTCATACACATCAGATATCAAGAAACAGATCTTTCCTCAATTCTTTGTAACAGCTTTTTATATATTTAAAAATTGATGGCTTTTTTTTTCTGTAAGTTAAAAATATCAGAAATTTGTTCAACCTGTCATCCTTCTACAGCAAGGTTTGTTGTTTTGGGGTTTTTGTGATTTTTTTTTTTTTTTTTTTTTTTGTATAAACCCCAAGCAAAAAAAGTCAAAGCAAAACAAAAGGGGTGGGGGGAACCAACAACAAAACTCACCAAAATTATAATCCAAACTGAAACAAAAAACTCACTTTGGGCCATTCTTCCTTCTCTCATCTGTACTATTTGCAATTGATTCAATCCTTCGTTGAAGTGAGATTAAACGTGGCACAGCTGAATAGTCTTTTATGTTGCTATCCATTGTGTAGCACCTTTGTGTCGTACATATATAAACAACCCAGAATATAGAATAATGTGCCTATCTAATTAGAGGAGCTATCACAACTGGGACATTTTAAAAATGCATCACAACCATTCAACTCAATAATAGTAACAATAATGAATAGAAAAGCATTATTTAATGGCTCCACAGGGATACACAGTTTGGTTATTCAAAATTTACAGAAATAGCAAGGTGTCCTGCAGACTGCAAAATGGCTTCTTTAGAGCAGCCCCTAGCATAGTTAACTAGTGATTCTGCAGCTTCTGAAAGAAGTACTCTGAGGATGAATGTTTATATTCTTTACTTGAGGAAACAGTTCATCAAGGGTAGAAGTTATGCATCTCTTTTTCCTATGAGGAAAATTATAATCACCTTGTTTGAAATATTCCTCTGCTTAGGAAATTCTAACATTTACCTCTGTCATAGTGTGTGCTTGAAGAGCATTGCCCATCCAAGGCTTCTCTCATACAACTAAGATCGTATATCATGTCAAGCAATAAAAAGTAGACCTCTACTTTTTCAAATCACATACACATGTGATGGCTTTTCTTCACTCTGCTAGTGGTGAAAGATTGTAAAGTGGTCCCACCATTACATAAGTTTATTTTGCAGCCTACATTAGTGACAGATTTTACAATCTTATGATGAACTTCCCATATGGATCATGAGCTGGAGTCAGCCCTAAAAATAAGGAACTTAAAAAAAACCTTCTTCATGGCAGCCACCCACATTATGTGTCGAGTGCATCTCTTCACATATAGAACAAGGAAGACCAAACACAACAGCTTATTAGGATGTGCTTTGATTATTTATGTTGTTTATTATCATGATTTTGCTCAAACACATCAAGTATGCCTGGAGAGCTCAAGATTTTGGCTCAGTAAGGACAGGAAACAATTAACTGTCTGCACAGATCCATCATAGGATGTTTATTACAGGATAAAACTAAGACTTATGAAGTATATGTATCATATTTTCTTAAAAGTTGCATGAAACCGCATTGTCAGAGCATGTCACAAATAGAGCCGCATCCTAATAATAAGTGCCACAAGAGATCAAAGTGAAAAAGTTTAGTTCACAATTCAAGGTCAACTTCACGCCTCTGCTGAAGCCTCCAGTCTGTCTCAGAAAAGGTCATCTCTGACTCACAGCCGTAAAGATTTCCCAAAGCAGTGAGTTGTTGATAGTTCGGTCCCCACAGGACACAGGGAAATAGCGTAATTCTGTCACTAATTCAGTCCTATCCTCTAGGGTAAGCAGAGGATAAATATGAAGGAGAAAAACTTGGTTTCGGTACTCAGGCGCTAGACTGAAACAGCTCTGAGCTAAGGAACGAAAACTGACTTAGAATATTGTGTTATGGAACATTCACTCCTGTATTGGAATGGTCTTTCAATAGGTAATACTCTTATGCCTTTTGTCAAGAATTCAATGTAGAATACTGACAGTTTGCAAACAACATAGATTATTAATTAATGTCACAGATGTTTTCTACTCTTGCTTTTATCAACACAAATCTACCATGGACCTGATTAAGAAACTTAAACTAGTAAGACCATGGCAAGATCACTCCAAACAAGAGACAATTTAACGCCTGACACTTTAAAGTTATTGGTAGGTTTACCACAACCATGAAAATAAAGTCACTTAGGCATACATGCTACTTGCACTAGCCTGAATTAGAAGCGCTTGTTTGTATCTTTTTGCATCTAAGTCTCCCCATCTGTGAAATTAGGAATCAGCTGTCTATCTGCTTCCTATAAACCGTGTGAACTTAAGGATCCATAACCACTATACCAGTAATTAAAACTCATACTATTATTTTTCACTAACACCATTACTTGCATAATATTTAAGTTTAGAAAAAAAAGTGTAGTATTATCCACATTTTACTTGTGCAGAGTGACTACACAACCTCAGTCTCTTTGGCTCAAGGTCACCCTTAGAAAATAAGTAGCTAGATACAGCCCAAAATGATAACTCAAAGGAGGCAAAAATGTTATCACATAGAACTCAATAAAGAAATCTCCCTGCTTTTCTTCACCTGATCTTTTAGAAGGAAGATGTGAATTCAGCCAACACATCCTTATTGTTCATGGAATAATTCCCTCAGAAGGACTCATCCAGCCCCCTTACTAGCACATAGTGCTTCCTCAGGTATCTGTTCTTGGCCTTCATCTTGAAACATTGTAAGACAAAACATTCTTTTTAAAGCCTCACTCCAGACAATACACCAGACTGCCATCTTTGCATCTCTACTGATTTGCACGCACCAGATGAGTTGTCATGTTGCCATGCATGCAGCAGCTTCACTTCCAACAAGCTTAACTCCATCTTGATGCTCCCACTACCCCTCCAAACTAGAGATTCTGAAACCAGCTGATACTGTTCCCACCCCTATTATGAAAAAACTCCAAGCACACCTGTTAAGGCATGGTTAAGACCCATCCCTGCTCCTTTTAAAGGTCTAGGTTTTCCAAAGCACCACATCAACTTCCTAGGCAGTTCTGATGGTGCATTGTGTAGCTAGAACATGCTTAGTTCCAGATAAAAGCTTTAAAATTAAGTTAGAAAACAAATTCTGTACAATATATATGTATGCACCCTACCACTGTTCTACTGTAGTATAGGTAGTCCTGTCTCAAGGAAATCAAGAAAACTGAATGTGCTTTTAAAAGATTCTGGTGATTTTTTTTTTTAAATCTTTTTATTATCACTATGAAAGAAAAAGATGAAGCTGTAAGCAGCCTGCAGTCAGTGAGGCACTTACTAAGTTGAAATCACACAGCATTACAAAAAGGGAAGGAAGCAGGATAAGAAATACAGAAAGGCCTCAGAACAAGTAGCTGTTAAGTGCTGCAATATACCAATATGTCATCAGACAAAGCTGAGATAAAATTGCTACATAAATTGATTCTAAAAGTTTATCACTGTGTCAAAGTAGCAAAGTGTCACCATATATGGTACAGAACTGGAGGCGGGCTTTTGAAGGCCTCATGGTGACTGCTCTCACCAGTGTTTGTACACTGGTGCCAATCCTCATCATGCCCCCAGTCTGAAGAAGAGAAAGTGGCTGATCCAAGGATAGCCATGGGACCATGGTGTTTGCCTTTGGTGAAGTCAACAGTGAGCACTCTGCACATCTTTCCATTTGCTACCTTTTTTAGGAAAACCTTTGACCTGGATTTTTAACTGAATTCTCACACAGAATTTAGTAGTTATTTGGCACTCACAACACAAGGGAGTGGATGAGTTTTCCTGCAGTCATCAATAGTAATGGTGAGCACCAGTGGTCCAGAGGATGAATTTAAATGATCCCTAGACTCTTAAGATTTCTCTTCATCATCTGAACCTTTTTTCTTTCCACTTCCTACAGTTTTCTCAAATTATATGCGTCTTGGATTGAGACTGTAATCCCATTTTCTGAAAGGGGTAGGAAAAAGGATGCAGGCCTCTGGTTCCTGTATTGCAATAGAAAGGCTCTGAGTTAAAGCTGAGCAAGCTGAATAGCAGGTTTCATCTGAGACAGAAGTAATGTATCCCAGGGAAACACAGCACTAAACTAAAAAAATAAGAAGTAAAGAATCCGTGAGCAAGTCTGCTGGCAACTCTGGGGAAGCTGTCATTTCTGTTTCTTGGATTTACCTTTCCATGCCAAACTGTGCAGTCCTGAGTAACCTAAAATTGCAAATACCCTGAATCTAGGGTCCCCAGACACCTCATTCAGTCTAATACTCAATAAAAATGGTCATCAGTGCAGCTATGAGTAAGAGTAAGTAACATGCTGCCTGTGTTTTTTTCCAATTGCTCTCTGTTAACTGTCAGAGCTATTAATGTGTTCAGTGCCAGGGATGCTTCCCCTAAAGAATTTCTTTCAAGGAACAAGTTATTCGTACTGTCAGGATAACTTGCCTTGTTTTTCCCCTACAGTCTGAGCTAGAGTTTAGCCCAAAATGTCTGCTGCAGAAAAAAAAAAAAAAAGAGACTCAGGCATGCAATGGAAGTAGGAGACAACCTCCCTTTTACACATATTTTTTCAATTTAGATTTAGAAATATGGGCTCTAAGTATTCTTATATGCATTGCTATCATTAGCAGCAAAAATAATATTGCTGTTATAAATTCATTATAGCTAATTTCTTGCATTGCCCACTCTTGTATTACTCACTCAATCTTTTTGGGCCATACACAGGATTTTTCCCCAGGTTTCTACAGTAGTTTCCCAATAAACGTACTGGCTGTTGAAGCTGAACCTCCATAACACTGGACTCACTATTCTTTAATTAGGACACAGGAAAATATGGAATGATGCGGGATCATCAGTTCTCTCAAACATTCTGCCTTTCAGAAGAGTAGCAAGAAGTGGGATAGATCTAAATATCAAAGAACTAAATTTCAAACTAAGTTTGAAGATATTTCGAAGTTTTGAAAATATTTTTAATGTGTAATTAAAATAACTCACGGGCATTTGGAGGAAGGGAGTGAAGCTAACAGGAATCCTGAATATGTGTCAGTTCGTGTTATGTCTCCTTTTGGCAAGGTTAGCCAGCTTACATATTAAAATTCACACTAAGATTTCAATAGTATATATTATGTATATTTTTAAGCCCAAGATATCAACATAGAAAACTCAAAAGACTTTTTTAAAAAAAGTAATTTTTATAAAAATTTTTCCAAACCTATTTATTCATATGAAAATATTTAAGTAAGAAATAAGAATTTTCATATGAAAGTCTACTTGAAAAACAGCTATTTCAACCCTGAAAATAAAAGCAAAAGAAAATTACTCTTTACCACTCACCATTGCTTATCAGAGGACAGAAAATCAGAGCAAGGTCTGTTGGAGGAAATTCTCTGAAAATCACATTGCTTAACACATGACTCTGTTCAGTGCTATTGCTATACTGAAGCTTCAATGTCATTGGTAGGTCAAGTACAAGAGCAGAAGTGGGGATCTTTTCAAATTGGAAAAGGTTTGGTGGTAAAACTGCATTGTTTCATCAGCACACTCACACAGGTATGTAAAGGCATTGCTGCAAAGAAGACAGAGCTCCTCTTGACAAAACACGGGTTTTGACATCATTGCATTCACAAAAACAAAAAGATCTGGCAAGATACTTATTCTGACCATGTGCCTGAATGCCTACTAGGGCATTTACCAATGTACTGGTGTTAAAAGAGAAGGGACAAGTTCTACTTTAGTGCAGACGACAAAAACATAGTGGGAATATTTTTGCCCATTCTATGACAGGGCAAAATTTTCAGTCTGACTGTCAACTTGACAACATAGTTACATGTAAGTAAACCCAGGCATAAGTAAAGGCACAGTAAGATGAAGCTCAGGCACCAATCTCTCATGTAAAGTTGCAAGATTTTCAAAGGGATATTGAAATCTTTCTCTTGATAAATTGCTGAAAAGCCTTATCTATGCATAAAGTATTTCTAAATCAGAAATCTCACTCTGCGGAAGACTACTACTGAAATACAGTGAGCAACAGAGTGGTAGAATGACTAATATATATATATATTTACATGCTTATGTCTTTTATCAGTGCCTAGATATAGTGAGAAATTATAAAGAAAGGACGCTGACATAACCCTCGCTTTATTTCCTTTTCTCTGGGCAAAGGTGAGGTTTGTCAAGTCTTTCTGCAACCTGGAAAGCTCAAGGGCTGTTTTTTTATTTTCTGGCACATATATCCCAACAAGAAACATGAAGAGATACTGCAACATGGATCAATGAATAATGAAGGGCATGTGTTTAGCTCTCTGAAGAACCTCTGCTATTCTCAGCATTTATTTTAATCTGCTTTATGGTCCTAGGCAAGTGATTACACTTCTTTTTGTTTCCATTTGGCCTTTGGCTGTCTTGATGATTTAGATTACAAGCATTTGTTGCAGAGACAGGCTTTTACCATTGCTTATAGATTTCTTTAGGTTTTTTTACTTTTTAATTCCAGGCTGTGTGTGTCAAGGCATTATTTGAATATTAGCTTTGAGAAGCAGATACACACTACAGACCTGGAGGGCGACCCCTGGATCAAGAAAGAATGAACCCATTTCCTGTGTATAAAATGTGTTTCTTTTCTGTGTGACTAATGTAGAAATCTGAGAAATTATAAGCTTCCTAGAGTATTCCCTGCCTAATGTTGTCTATCCTGATGGCAATACACCTCTTGTTTCTCAAGTGCTGCCCACTACCTAAGAAGTGTCATTCCCTATTCTGACACCACATTTTCTGTTATTTCTCAACCAATTACCAATACAAATGTTAGTATCCACGTCAAAACATGTACTGGAATTAGAGTTCAGGACTCAGCCAAAGGTAACTTCATCAGCTATTATCTACTTGGATCCTGGGAAGAAAGGAATGAATGGCAACAGAGATCTTTACACCCTTTTTCTCAGTTGCTTCAATGGCTTGGAGACTGAGGCAAATGCACGAATGTCTCCAAAGGTCTGCTGTGGAAACCAGGACTGGACTGTAATGTCTGGTGTCAGATGTAGCTGTATTGCAGCCTCCCTCCATTCCCAAACCTCTTACACAGCTTGGATGACCAGGTATTTGCCAGTAAGTGCCAGTTTCTGCCTTTAATATGGAGGTACTGTGCCTTGAATTACTTTGTTTAGTGCCTAATACATGCAGGCTGTGAAGTATATAGGTATATACTGTTCTTAAGATCACATCTCAGTTCTTCCAGGAAAAGTGTTGCTCCAAAGTGGAGCTAAGGTGTAAGTAAACTAATGGGGTGTGAAGTTTGGAAATGGAGGACCCCAGTGAAAGAGACCATCTTAACATGTCAGCAATAGGACTGACAAAAGAGAAAAAAAAGTTGTTTGGAATTCACCTTGTGGACCTGGATAATAGTATGGTTCCAAATATGTTCAGCTGTATAAGAACAGCAAGAAATACATTTCCAACACACAGCAGAGCATTAGTACCTGAGGTAGTTTATGAAATCTTAATCACCACTATATGGCTTTCAAAAATAAAATTACTGTGACAACACATTCTTTAAAAAGTGAAAATTGTTGTTAAATATATGAAGAAAACATTGGAATTTTAATTCCTGAAAATTAAGAGGATACTTAAATTAACATTTTAATACAATTTCCAAGAAAATACACTAAATGTTGAAGTTTGTTATTAAAAAGGTATAGAAATACCTAAGTGCCCATAATAAATAGCTGATGTACTAATAAATGTAACTATCCATTAAAAATGAAATAGCTTTTTTTTGTTACAAGAAGAAATTATTTGTAATAGCTAATCTAAACCTCCCTTGGTGAAACTTGGGGCATTTCCTCTTGTTCTATCACTTGTTAAATACACACATCGGATTGTCCCTACATTTTACAGGGCATTTAATGTATTTAAAAGGCACCACATTGCTACAGAATAAGTCAGCTCTTCTGTGTCTGTTTGGATATGTTTCTAGAATTGCAAACAAAAAAGCTGCACTAAAAACCCCTTTGTTTCTAATAATGCAATGTTCCTGAAAGAAGTCCTCAATGGTGAAGCAAAAAAGGGAAATAATTATTTCTAAAACGTATATAGACTATGTGACGCAGATACAAATCCTAACTTAGGAAGAGAATAAAAGTCCTGACTCTACACTTCTTTACCTGTGATGCAAGTACCTGCACGCACAGAAAAAAGGTGTGAGCAATGATATTTCATTTTTCTGCTGTTCACTCAACTTTGTAATAATTCTGCACACATTCAAACTAGCAAAGAATTGTTTCCAGAAAGAACATGGCAATGTGCTAAATGAAAGACTAAGAAATGCAGTCTTGGAAGGGTTCATAGACTGACAGGCTGAAAACCTTGCCTGCCTGAATGACACCACTTTCACTACTTTGATTCGAGACAAGGTTTCTTCCACAGATATTAGCACCAGAATTGTTATTAAGATTATCTTTACTGATGCAAAGCAGAAGAGGTGACAGTCAGTCATTCTGCAGCTCCTGAGCTGTTATTCAACTGGAGTAGGCCATTTAAAAGAAATCTTATTTTAAATTATTCAGATGAATGATTTATTTCCCTTTGAGATAAATGTTAGGAAAAAAAATTGTCTCATTTTGTTGAGAAAAAGAAAAGAGATTGCTTCTATTTTAAGGCAATGGATAAAGTTTCAACAGTATTTAAGAAAAGAGGGAACTAAAGTTTTGTTAATTTAGGCATGGAAGTCACACAGGAACATTTGAAATTATAATTTAATAGCCAATTAGGAAGCAGAATCTTTTCCCCCTGCTGTTGTCTAGAGGCTGTTGATGCTGTTATGTGCATAACTTAACATATGGAATCCATTCACATAAGATGAACTAGTGTATTTGTTCATGTTTTCAACTTGTTTATATGTACTTTGACACTTACAAAACAAAAATATGCATGCAAAATAGTTACAATCTTCTGGAACTATTCAAGTCTATTTTCTAATGACTTACGTGACTCATGAGATTGTGATGGTAGTGTCAACTTGTATCAAAAATGTCAAATTACTTAAATTATGTCTGATTCATGCAGTCTTAAGCAGTTTGGGTGAGGTAATCCAAGATGACATGGAACCTGATGCAGTATTAGAAATGTCATTATTTTTATCTACACATTACTTTATGAATCCAAGCAAAATTTCTTCTTTTAAATGGACGTCATGTTGATGTTCTCACTGATGACAACAGGAAAGACTGCAATTTCGTTGTCTATTATAAATCCAATAGAAACCAATGGAAGACTTAAGAGGTCTGGATTTACGCTAGCAGAAATGAGGTAACTGATCCTTGACAGAGAAAATTCCTACTGCTAGTTACACAGTTACAAAATTTTAGATCCATATAAGCAGAGAAACCACTATGTAATTTTTCACTATATTTCTGCTATACTTTCAACAGCTTAAATTACAGCAGCGCAAACTAAGGTAAAAATTTTAAAATATTTGCATCCTTGGTTTTTAAAATTAAACCTCTATCAAAATAAAATCATCAAAATGTAAAGATTTACAGTAATGGCTTCATAAAGGAACAAAAGAGATAGCTTTAACAGCTATATCAAAGGTATTAATAAGATCTTTTGAAGTGACTTATCAGATCAGATCTGTATTCTAATTACAACCCACAAACTGGAAAATTCTGTGCTATCATTTGCAACTTATAGAAATAAAAAACTCTGTTTCTTACATCACACTGCATCTCATTTATTTTAAAATAGTAACACTGACAATGTACAGCTAGTAAAACAGAGCTTTTATATCTTTTTCTAATTTTTACAGAGCCACCTGTCTGTTACACATCCCACCCTTATCATTTTTATCTTCATTAGCAATTCCCTTGTCAGTATTCTATAAGAAAAGTACAAAATGAATACTTTTTTAGAAACACAAACTCAGCTGTCTCAGCTGCGTCTGTCAAACTGATATGTGCCATCTTTATTTAGAAAACCAAGTCATGTTGTTGTTCCATCAGTGTGTATAAATATTTATACTTTATGCAAATAAGGATATAATATTGCACAGTGGAAAAATCCTTAGAATTTTCACTCCTAGGCAATATAGTTGAATTATGGTTTAATGATGTTTATTACAAGATTCTAACAGCCATATATCTGATACTATCAAAATAGTTTATACCACAGTCTAATCTTTGCTTTAGAAAATCTCTTTTCATGCTAGTATCAAGGAATGGAGATACCTCATACTTCATCATAACTATTTTTATTTCAGACATGAATGTTTTCTATTTGCTGTATAAAGTGGGTGTTAAGGTTGTGCATGCTCAATCTCCTTTGGTTGTTTCATGAAGATTAAAATTATGGATCATTTAGAGAAAGACCTCTATCTAGAGAACAGTTAAACTACAGATCAGTAGGATGTCATGTTAGAAAAATTCTTTATGATTTTAGGTACAGTGTTTCAAGATAATACTAGTAGATTCTTCAAAGAAAACTTATTTAGGAAATGTCTAGAAGAATATAGGAATTTTGGAAATATATGTATACCAATATGTGACAAATCTGTTACACTATCTATACCTTCAAAAGATTCATCAATTTGAACTAGGGAGAGAAATCACCAGGATCCAAATACTTTTCTTGAGGAACAGTACGAAAAAGCCTAATTTGTACGTTCCTTTGAAGTTTTTTGAAGTACAGAAATTTTACAGATTTCATTTTAGTTTCAGAAAACATTTTAGTTTCTGGCTCATGTAGCCAGAACAGGATTCTAGTATCCCTCCCAAGCTGAAAATCAACTTTTTCACCTGAAGAGTTGTCTTAGGATTCTTGTTAGCTTACAAAAGATTGGGGTTATTGGCAAGTAAAGTGTTTCTCTCTCTCATATTCCATGAAATAATTAAAAAAACATCAATTCCATTTCCATATTTAAGAGAATCAAAGACCTGGAAAACATTTTGGAAAATGAGATCCTTCTCTTCAAATTAGTCCTACTCAACAGTTCCTTATCAGAGAACCACTGTAAAGACAATTTGTAGGAGCACTGCCAGTATTACTGAATTAGCTTGATGAATAACTAACTATTCATGCATGCCTGACAATAAAGATTTTCTGTTCTTCCTAAAGTGAGAAGCAAACAGAGAATGTTATAGCTTCATCCATGTTTGCTGTTTCATTTTTTTAGCAGCTGGCTATTCCTTCCATGTGAAGCATACTGACATGCACAGTTTATAAGGAAAAGAGTTAACTGTCTGCCTTTGAAGAGCTAGCAATCTGTATTTTGAAAAAGTTTCTTTCACTGCTACAAGAAACAGGATCTTCAAAGAGTGGACAAAGAGAATGTATTAAAATACACTAGTGAAGGTAATTTGTATCCTACAACTTCAAAGATGTTGAGGAGTTGTCTTTATCATTAATGATGAATTTTAGAAGGCATGTCATCCTATAGGAAGAGAGCTAAAATTATGTCAGTATCCAGAAGGAACAAACACTGTGACCTAGACTAATCTGGCAGGAAAGCTTCTGCTTAACACTCTGTGAGTTCAGCTGCTTGTGGTGCTGTGGATACAGTGAGGGACTGAGACAGCCTTGCCTTCAACGACCTCCCTAGGAACACCTCACCAGTTGAAGGCAGGGTATGTCTCCACAGTGAATTGGATAATATCCTATTACAAGTCTTGCTAAATGTTGTGCTTTTCAGTGTCATGTTTTCACCTGCAAATAGATTTCAAAGTGACATACTTTGTCCCAAATGAATCAGCAATGAGACTGACCAAATTAAACTTGTGATCTCAAATGCAGTAAAGCACACCTTTCCATTATACCGCTTTTTTTTCCTGCATCCCTGAACATAACCATGTGAAGATAACTTTCTAACCAAAAAACATTTTCAAAAAATTCTTAGATTTAAACAAAATCTTTTCTAAAGTGTAAAAATATCTATATTATTTTAAATGCAAATATATTCATTGTTTCTGTTATATTAACTGTGCTTTGAATAGGGTGCTAACTTCTTGCTTATGATAATTTTCAAGTCTGTGCTTTAGCTGAGAGAAAAGAGAGCTGGAAAATATGATCCTTCCATTTGCTTAATGAAAAATTAATTGCCCATTTCTATGTCTATAATGCCTTGTAAATGTCTTTTACCATGTAAAAACTATTGCACTGCATTTCATATGGATTCATGTTTGGCCTCTTGCAGCTAAGGCCTCATTTCAATCTGTAACTTTCTCCTTGTAACCCTGAATATTTTAGAGATAGTTATTTTCAGCTTAATCTGTCTTAACAACATTTCTAATGTAGCATAATGTCTAGAAAAAATTCTCTTTAGCGTGCTAAAAAGGAGCTGATGTATAACAACACCAAAGATCTCCGACTTAGCTTTGGGAAGCAAATCTGAAAGCAATTTTGTCAGGGATTTTCTAATGTTTTCTCTCAGGGATTTTCAAGTGTTAGTTTAAGCAAAATCCCATGCCAGTGAAAGTGAACTTGACAATATAGAATATATGAAACTTTTTCTCATTAAAGCATCTGATACGGCTCCCGTTGACTTCAGAAGACTGCTAGATAAGGCTCACAGCAGGAAAACTTTTATTAGTACGCATTTAAAAATAATTTACCTCTCTACCTATCCAAGTCTCTAAGGATGAATCTAGCAATGAAATGAGATGGAGCACTAAAGACCCTAAACCAAACTAGAGACCTTTTTGCGTGGATGCAAAGCACTTGAATAGCTCTGTGAAATTCAGAGAAGACTAAATCCTCCACATTGGCATATACTAGGCATAGAGGAATTAATATAGCTTAATATACAACAGGAATTTTTCATAGATCACCAAACTTAGCAACCTTGTCATGTGGAATATAAAACATCTTATAACTTTAAAGATCCAGATTCAACTAAGAACAATCATCACAGAATCCTGAAGCAAAATACTTAGTCCTTTTATAAAACAATTACCAGTATTTGCAATTTCTAATAGTGAATTAATATTTGTCATTCTTATTGAAAGTCTTAAAGGCACAAAAAACCTTGCCTTTCTCATTGTCTATCACACACACAGTACTTTGCATATAGAAACTCTTAATTCAGGTTTAAACTGATGTTTGTTATGCATTTGAAGCACACATGACAATCCCTTTTCTAAAGCGATAGAAGTGTTAAGGGGCAATTGCTGGAGAGGTATTGATGCAGCAGTTTTTGAAAGCAGCAGCTTTTGAAAGCAGCATTAATATTAATACCAGGTTTAATATTAACGATAACATTTACAGTATGCTATTAAAATTTAAATCAAAAGAATACTATGCAAATACCAATTATGCACACGAATATAAAATGAAGTATCTCATATGGTGTCGTGGTTTAGGCCTGCCACACAACCCACTCACTGCCCCCCCCCACCTCCTCCCTCGGCTCGCGGAGGGATGGGGAAGAGAATCAAAAGAATACAACTCCCACAGGTTGAGA
>WYDI02039448.1:0-20138 GCA_009867235.2 Psittacus erithacus
CTGAAAGTCAAAACCACAGCACTGCACCAGCTACTAAGGAGGAGAAAAATGACTGCTACTGCTGAACCCAGGACAATGTTAAGTGAGTTCTTTCCCAGTTCCTGTCAGAATCCTAAGACTACTGAAGAACATCACTATGGGGCTGTATTTCAATCCATGTCTCTTGGGTATATCAACATTAAATCTCTTCAACAAATTATTCTTATTTGTAAAAATTGAAATTCTTACATAATTTGAAATGGGTGCGCTCTAAATTACAATCTTTTAGTTGAATCTATTATGTGGACTGGTGACAAAATCTGTACGTTTAAAATAAACTTACAGCACTCTATTCATTGAACACTTTGAGGATACATAACATAGCATAAAGTGAAAAAGACTCTTTCTGGCTCTGCATCAGCAAAGCAAATAAACGTGTTTAAAACCTTTACTGAATTAGGACTTCAGAGATATTTTTTAATTTTATTTTTGCTTAAATCTCAACTCAGATACAGAACCATGCCCTCCAGTTTTTGTTGCCTTATTGAGAGAAAATTAGACCATCTGCACCATTTGCTCATGAGTTTTGAATATTTCAGCTAAGGAAAGAAAAGAAAATTGCTCACTGTGGCACTGTTAGCTTTAGGTTTTCAAATGTTTTTATACCCCCTTTTCCCTTCCCTAGATACAAAAGCTTTTTTTTCCTTATAAAAACACACTTTTAAGCAACATTTTACTTGAATGCATGGAATCCCACCTCTGCTAGTATGATAGAAGCAGAGTAAGTCAATGGTGTCATATTCAGCTTATTACAAGGATATTCCATTACATTACAAAATGTATTCTGTGAGTATTCCTTACAAAATCTCTGGGGTTATTCAATTTTTTCCATACCCAGCTAGACGCATTTAGAAGCCCTTAGAAAACTGTTTCTCTTTGTAATTTACCTTCTTTGTAAATATAACATAATGCAGGCACTCTTGCAAAGGACACTGCAGGTATCAACATTACCTCAGGCATAAACATCAAACTGCATGGCTATAGCTGGGAAGAGAGTTTTTCAACAGATAGGTACCCACAGGCAACAAAGGTTACTGAAGAGAGTACTAGATAGTAAACAGTAAAATAAAATCAGTAAAAACAGAGCAAATACTGTTTCTTCAACCTATTGTTTACACACAGTGTATTCCTGAAAACCTAACATTTCAGGAAATACACTAACTCCAAAGGTGAACTGTTGACAAAGCTAGAACCAGAATTTTGCGGTGTTCTGCTCCTTTTGGGAATGTAACACTAGATGGCATATTACACCTGAAACGTGTTATGAAGCGTAGGCAAACACTGCTTGCACTAGACCAGATTAGTAATTCAAAAAGCTCCTCGAATCAATAAATCAACACTTCCATATCAGCTCCTTCTCTTGTTTTTGTAAGATATGCTTCATTTCTGTTTTTCATGGGTGGCTGAAGGACACAGAACTGCTGCAACAGCATTAAATATACTAGGTCAACTTCTGAAAAGAGCCCTTGAAGAATAGATTTCATACAGTATTCTTAGTAGTTTCTCTTTAAATTACTACTGAATTAATCTATAACATTAGTTGATGCTAAAATATAGTTCAATATCCACAAGAGAGTCATAAGTATTAAGTTATGCTTTTCTTTCACAACTTTTTGCAAAATAATACCACCATGTTTTAGTTTCACTACTGAGGCACCCCTGTATAAAAAAATTATTATAATTCACCATTCATAGCATCAAATGGAGGTACCAGATTTGGAACTCCTGATAGCAACACAGTGACTTTTCACATAAAAAACTAGTAAGACTATAAAGTTGAGCTGCAGTTCTCCAGACCTCATTATTTTATAAGTACTGTCAGATCACAAATCCAAAAAACAATTTCTAAAGATGTTGTTTCTTGTCTAAGAGAGATTTTATTACACTGGAGCCATTTACATCATGTTCTGGTCTTAATTTTGATTCTAAAAGATTTTATTTTCTTTAAAATACAGCTGCTGGCAGAACTATATATTTTTGTGTCAGATATCCAGTTGTCAAAGGAAGAATTTACACAAAAAATAAAACTAAACCTTCACCCTCTCATGCAGCTTTCACTTCCCAGCTTCCCCATAGTCCTTGGCAGCACAGCTAGATTTCAAGATTATGGCAAAAAATTACTATAAAGAAGAAACTCTGGTTTAAGTGTATCTTAATAATTGGTTTTACTTTTGCATGAGTAGTCCTTAATCATTTTCAAGCTTGTCTTGCTCTCCAGACACAACTACTGTGATTGAACAATGCCAATAAGGAAGAGACACAAGGGTACTGCTGAACTAGTATTATATAGAACTGTAACACTGGCCCAACAAACACAAGAGTGATATCGTTTGAAAGCTCAGTAATCATGGACCAATCATGAACAATCATGGAAGCCACTAACATCTACCTCAAACACTGAGATATTTTACATGCATTTTGTCCCTCACAGAGTTCATACTTCTGTAGACTGTACTTCTCAATTTGCAGCGAGGGAAAAAATTCAGATATTTAAATATTTATCTGCATAAACGAATGTTACGATCAGACATATCAATTAAATGCACCAGACATGGACCATAATAAACATACAGTCATTCCTTCTGTGCATTTATCAAGTAATGTCAACTCCATAACTTATTGGTATTTTCTTTTACCTTCTTTCTCCATTAAAGAGCCAAGATTCTAATCCCAAAAATGCAGACTGATTTGTCCAGTTGTACTCACCATGTCACAGCTGGACACTGCAAGCATGGTTTTTAACAGTAACCTTGGTGAAAGCTTTACTGCTCAAGGTTTGGAGCTTTCTAGGCAACCAGTAAATTTTATTCACAAGGCAATTACTAAGTGTATTTTTAGATCTGTAAATAAATACCTATGATTCACCTAGGTATATATTTGTGATGCATGTTTGCACAAAAACTTCAAATTAGGCCTGCATTTCATATGCCTTGTAACAGCTTGAAAGCATTTAAGTAGGAATCTAGCAGGCAGAGCATTTTTAAGATACACTGATTTCTGACGTATGAATCCTGTAATAAAACATAAAATAATCTTTGAGTAAGAATAGGCACACACTTATTTTAAACTCTACCCTTAAGAATAAAAAAAGAGAGCTTCTCCTTTCAAAATGAGGGATAAAGCAAGATCTTGCAGGGAAATAATTCAGTCAGTGGTAAAGAATGATTATTCGTTTCCTTCATGTAAAGGCAAGAAAATATGAGTTAGTACATAAGCCAAAACATAATTTTTTCTGGAAAAGAAAAATAATTTTACAACTTAATTTCATCTAAACTGAGACCAAAACCTAAAACGCTTTAAATGACAAGCTAATTGCAAGACGGAGAAGTTACATGGCTGCCATGGCTGCTTTCAATGCCTTGGTATGCTTCCCTTTCTTTTATTCAGTCTCAACTCTGAACTAACTCCAAATTCATCTCTGTTACTGCCACATCAGCTGTTTTTCTTAAGATAGTCTAATCTGCTGCTTAATCTCTTAAACTGGTAAAGCCAGACAATCCTGGGATAAAAAAATCTCACTGTTGAACACTTCAATTCAACTTTTTGCATGTTAAAAACAAGACTGGGAAAGAGTACTTCAACATCTAGTTCCTTTGCTATGCAAAAATAACTGTAGTTGAACAGTTACAGACTTACTGATTTTCTTAACATGACTTTTCTTCTTTCTGGGTGGATATTCAGCCCAGAATAAGACTCTCTAGCTGAGTAACATTATTTTCTCCACTAACATAAGAAAAAAAGCCCCTGGTGCTCTAAGTACAGTTAAGCAACCAGCATACTAACCATAACTATTTTGGTTACATCATCTTACAAAGATGTGGGCTCCACAAAGATAGCATGGTTCAAACTATCACTCAAGGAGGTCAAATTGTCAAAAATAACTTTCCCTCAAACACAGTAATCAGGCTTGTATTTGTATGTTGAAATTACAGGCAGTTTTGCATTGCAAATAACTTTGTGGTAAACCAAATTTATAGGCTTTTTTTTCCCCTTCCCAATACACACATGTGAATTTATGTTGCCCTTTTGGTAGAAGAAAGTAAGTTTCCTCTGCCTTTAAAATAAAGCAATCCTTAAGTAAAACGTGTTAAGAGTCTGAAATGACAAAACTAGATGGGATCATGTTGTCTAAAGATGTCTCTCCTGTCACACTGCTGTGGCTGCAACCAGCATAGTCTCCTGAGCTCCACTATATTTAAAGAAAGATGCTGGGCTGCACTACACATCAATGGGATTCAGTTTCCAACAGAACTACACTCTTATTCAGACAGTTTAGTGTATGTCATTGCTTCCCTGTAACCTAAGGAGCAAAATGGAAACTGTAAAACTGGTCAGCTTCTTTACAAGTAACGGATGCTAACAAATTTTTAATGAAAGAGCCACATTCATTGTTGTGTTGTCACAGTGTTAGAATGCTTCTAACAAATTTAATATAGAAATTATGTTTTAATTGCACCATTATGTCCTAGGATTGGACAAATCAAATAATAAGCATTAGGGTGATCTATCTCTACCTTAATCAGCATCCAGGTACGTTTGACTACTTATGGTGATAATGATCAGTTGGTGTGGGAAGACTTCATTTTACTTGTGTTATTCTAGTTAGTGATTGTGTTAAAAGCAGAAAATCCAAAGACGCAAAAAGAGTCAGAGATAATAACATAGTCCTGGACTAATGATATACTACTGTACTATAAGGACAAGCAGGCTTTGAGGATAACTACTAGTAACTATTCTAGGGTCACTGTAGTATCATACAGTAGCACGAAAACTTTAAAAAGCAAAAAGAACAAAGAATATGAAACTCAACAACCAGATTAAAAAGCCAGTCTTTCAAAATTCCCTGGAACTGTGTGCTTTGTATTTTACCATTTCAAGCTGAGATTTTCAGCCTTCTGCTAGCAATCAAAGTATACTATTATACACAGAGATTTTTAAAGAAGTCAGCAGTTTCCATTTAGGACAGAAAAGGAAGTAGCTAAAATAACCAACCAGCAAGTTCCAATCAGTTTATATATTTTTTAAATATCACTGTTTAATTTCAGGTTTAAACATGAATTAAGCTCTTGTGAAATCTGATCTTTGATGCAGTATGGAGAATAGCTATTTGAAAAACATTATCCTTTAATACATATCTGTAAAAAAACCCTAGAACTTAGAACCACTTTCAGCAAGTTGTCATCTAGTCTTTTGCTACAACCACAGTATTGCAATGGCTGTACTGCAGTATACCTTGTTTGCAGCAACAAAAGCCCTACAGATTTGCCAACGTAAAAGTAGAGATTTGTGGCATGCCAATTAGGTGCACTCATTAGTTTTGCATCCTTAATAAGCACTAGGTAGCTAAAGAGCAGGTGGATTTATCCTGACAATACTGATTTCTGTCTTTCATTGTAAAGGGAGTATTTCTTTTTAACATTCCAAGTGTGTAACTCAGCAAAAAGCAACAGCTGGAATATTGACCATGCCACAACACTGGTTAAGGAAGAAATAAAAGAAGACAGTGTGCATACTTGGATTAGAAATCTTCACAGTAGTAGATAGAATATTGTTCAATGAATAAGCCTCATACCCAAAACAGCTTCTTATGCATCACCCATTCTTTGCACAAGAAACTCAAATGAACCTTCATGGCAAAATGCTATGGAGCCAAAAAGCAGATCTTAGGTGAATGTATTTTCAGAAGGTATAAGACCATCATGAATAATCAATAAGCATGACCATCAGATGAATAATCAGTATTTGGATAAATTGTATAAATTCTTTACCTTTTAAAGGAAAACAATCTTTCCCCCTACTCAGTTATAAAGCGCTAAATATACTGCAAACAAATTAACCCAAAAAAGATAGGACTTACCAAAGAATAAAACCACTTGAAGTACAACGTGAAGCTTCCCAAAATGAATACCTGAAAAGCCTTTCGCTATATCACATCATAGGGATGCTGAGCTCCCAAAGATTTTGCCTAGCACAAAACGTCTCAAACTCATGGTATTAGTTCAAACTTGTTACTAATCCTATGCTGAACAATGCAGTTTTAAATTGAACAGATGTCCTCTATCCTACCTGAATTTATCTTACTCTTCTGAGGAAATGAAGCTAACACTGCTATCACTCATGAGTGCAGTTCATGTAGTTATGAAATTACCAAATACTTTCAGTGTATTTCAATTTAACTTCACAAAAGGTGTTCTCCATTTTTTGCATACAATGCAGACTACATATTTAAAACACATTATACTCCCCCACTAAAGAATTATTTGTTCTCATTCCTTTTCCTAAAATAAATTCATTATTATGGATGTCTAGAAAATTAGAGCACATAGATCTAGAACTTTTAAGTACTCTTTTCCTAATTAAGTTATTCAAGTTAAGTTAAAAACTTTTGCATAGGAATTTGCAGAATGATATTGCTATGGCAACGTTAGAGAAGGGAGTCGAATTTTTGGAAAGCTTTGTTATCCAGACTTTTTGCAGTATGACAAGTTAGCAGCCCAGTTCTGGGTCCCAGTGTTGCTTATCACAGTCAAGAATGAGGGATTCAAAGAACTACGTGAAGTGCTCTGCTGGACACTGCAGATGTTCACACATTGAATACTGGCTACAAACAAACTTAAAATCAAAGGTAAAGCATTTAAGACTAGAAAGAGCAGATTACCAATACTTTTTTTCAAAAGACTGTCAGTGAACTCCCCCAGTACAGAACAGCATGCAATGTCAGGAGAAGAGAGAGACACTGTAAAGTCTGCTGTTCTTTAGATGCCATGAATTTATGGACCAGAACCTACAAAACTAAAAGACCAGTGAAGATCAGCAAAGTCAGATTGACCACCAGTTTATTACAAGTTGAATTTATTAGCAACAGTGGAGATCTGGGGTCTTTATTCTGTATAGCAAAAATTTTCAAGTAACTCTCTTTTAAGATTTCAGTCTCTGTAACGGCCATAAATGCCCAATGCCACCTCATCCACAGCAAAATGCAAATGAATAAATTTACATACCTAATACCAAAAAGAGATTTACTTAGACATATGTCAACTATGCCAGGCTTAACTGAACACCATATGTCATGTAGACATGACTTGCATTCATATGCATATGCAAGTAGTGTGACATTTTGTTTTTCTATCAAATAATATTTGAAGGTATGTTGAAGACATGATGGAGCAAGGGTAAATATCAGATTATTAATTAGACTAGCATTTGGCATTCTTATTTCTTAAATCTAAAAATATTTTCCTCTTTTATGGGTCTGTATAATATAATCCTTATAAATAGAAGACAAATGTATCAGAAATATTTAGAAACAGATTCCATTTAATAAAATCCTACCAGATCAAAGCTACCTTAGACTTTGTTTGAAATTCATATGTTTAAAACCACAGACAGGAAACTTCCAGACACATTGAAAGCCAGGCAGTCCAATGGCTACTGGGACTGAAAGAAGACTGTAAATTTCTGCTCTTCCACGCACTTTTCAGAAGCTGGCACAGCTGTTGTGGTTATAGCCTGTCCCTCCTACAATTTTGGAAACTGGAACCACAGTCTTGCACTTTATTTACCGAATTTTCTCTGTACTTGTTCATCACTGAAGGCTATCATTATAGGCTCTCCCTCCTCACAGTTCCATGCCAAAAGGCAGAACTATTTATGAACCTTTGTAGCAACAGAGGTGAAACAGGGATACTAATAGAAATTCAAAGCGTGTTTTAACATTCAGGATCTTGAACAGAATTCTTCAGGCAAACAGGCATGAACTGCAAATATTGTGTATGCTAATCCTAGATGATCATACCCAGCAGAATAAAATGAGCTGCGATTCATTCACTTCTATTTTTTTTTTTTAATTTCCAAAGAGACACCCCGTTTGAAGAGGATCTTCTTTCCTGATCCTCTCTATGACTTTTTAATCCTAGAAGTTTTCTCTGAGGTGTTTCATGAAGAGAAGTGTAGTTTAATTTTTTCAGTGGTGTTTTTGAAGCATCAGTGAATAAACAATGACATGTATTTGCATATCCAGCAATATGAGGGAGAAACCTGGAATATTTATTAATGATGGTATTATAGCTGTGATTATGTAGAGATTAAGGCAGAATCATTTAACAGACTAAAAACTTAATGAACAAGAAGATGGTCAGCAAATGGAAAACTGCCACTAAAATACCAAGTCAATCTGGTACATGCTAACCAAAATCAGACATATTTTGCTATTAGTTTTGCCTTGATAAAACAGAGTGATTACCTGTCCTTACTGTAGATCTTCCTTTTACTGCTTATTACAATACACTGCTCCTAAAGTAATGTAAATGTGAAGTAATAAATCTCTCTACGATAATATTTTATTAATGCATATATGCATGTGGGAACATCACCATCATTATGATCCTTCAGCTTTTTATGGCAGGAAATATCTGGCTTAAAAAGCAATGTGTACTCACAAGTGTTCACAGCTTAACTATTTAATTTCATATATTCTTCTGAAGATCTTATTATAACTGGACTTAGATTTGCGAAGTTCTAAATTTAATTGGAATTTGGAAGATTTATATAGCCCTTGCATGCTAATTGTAACCTTAACTCTTCATTCACAAAATTCTCCTTTTGCCCCAAAATGCTTTTTTTTAGGCAGTCAGGTCAGGAAGTTAAACACCAAAGTAACTGGGAAATACAACATGGTTTGAGTAGGATATATCAGCTTTTGTGACTGCAAAAAACCCCCAGGAAAGTACAAATGAACATTTCTACACATTTTCTATAAACAAACAACCTAAAATAAATGAAATAACTATGTAACTATGCAAACATAATCCTACCACTGGCATTCCAAAAACAGCATAAGCAACATACATTATTTTTTTCTCCGTTCCACACAAATTCTCTTGTTAATCTCCCATGATATTTCCATCTACACATGAACTGTCACAGGAATACAGAACATACAAATGTCAGATTCATCAAAATCAGACCAAAGAATGTACAGCTAAGAGTAAGAAGACTTCTCCATTTTTCAGACCACACTTGATTTCACCAAGTTAGAAACTAAAGTGCCATTATCTGCCTTAAACAGAGTTCTTTATTCCATTTGTGCTTCAGACAAGGAACTGTGTTGGGTGGATTTAAAGTATTGCTCTTTTTATATGAACAAAAGCAGTCTTCTTCATTCTTCCTGTTCTATATAAGTAGTTGCCTTTCTTGCTCTGAGGACAATAACATAATCTCCTATTTCACATGTGATGTATGAGCTGGCTTATGAATGACAAGACTTATTTTCATATAACTGACTATTTATTTAATATGTAAATCTAGATGCTAAAAATATTCAGCATTTTCACACTTAACTTTTCTGATAAGATCAATTTAATCCTCTTAGAAATGGAGAGAATATTACTTGAATATTTCACATTTTGAAAAAAATGCTTGCTTAAAATTAAATTATTTGCAGTTTTGAAAGAAGAATGTGTTTATTACTATAACTGCAGGTGCAGAAAAGACCTATTTCTAAGTTTACTATGCATAATATAAACAAATTTAAACATCCATACACTTAAAAAATGCAGCTGAATCAGTACGCTAAGCCTGGGCTTAGAAAGGCTTGTTAAGATACAGTATGATGTCACATTTTATGCTCTACAGTAGTGAAATGAATTTAAAAAATAGGATGGAGGTTAAAAACTTCTCTAAAACACACGGTTATAGAGACCTCTAGATTACAATTAACGATAATCCTTAAACTTAATTAAAATAAATCCTATAAATTCAAGGTAACGATTCATTACTACACCTAAAGAAAGAATACCAAGTGCTTGGACAGGATATTTTAGTGCAAAGTTAGAGTTAAGTTCTTTCTTTATCTGATCATCTTTGCTATGTGCAAGGAAAGACCAACAGATGTGGATTACTGTCATGCTTCTGAAGCTTTAGGTAGCTTGAAGAGATATTCCATAATCCCTTACTCATAGCAGAGATCATCCTAGCTCCAGAGCTGCTCACAGAAGCACTCTGCACAAAATAAGGAAAGAAGTTTTGGGTAAGACAAGTAGGTAGGGAGCTGGAAAATTGTAAATTATTAAAGGCTTCAAGAATTATGCCTGCTACTAAATGACTGCACAGTTAAACTTGCTATACCTTTTGTAAAGGGAGGTGATTTTGAAACAAAGCAATATTCAAACAGAATGTGGAAATCAGCCTAACGGGCTCATGAGCTGTACTTTGTTGATAGGTCCACACTATAGTATTCTACTTCACTAGTATTAATAAAGATATATTCTCCAAATCTTAGCAAGGATTGTTCAACACTTCACCACAGCTTTCCTGCTACTAACAAACTGACTAGATTAATGCTAGCTTGGAGAAGCTTAAAAATACAGCAACATAATAAACCATAAAGTATTCTCTTACAGAGTTTTGATACCTCAACGTACTTCTGAAGACAAAAGCTCAGAATGTATACCTGTTTTTTCATATGATACTGAAAGTCAGACCAGATGGCAAAACAGTTTAAAAATCTTGGCATGCTAAAGCCCTCACTTTCTTACTCATGACTTTTTGTTAAGATTCCACCTAAGATTATCTATAATATACAGAAAAAGAAGAATCTTCTTCAACCAGCAGTGAATTGTGTATGTTTCTACATAACAGAATGCTTAAATTCAAAATCAGGATTTCCACTTGAATGTATGCTGTGCATCTTTTTGTTACTGGTAAAGGATATATTGCCTTTATTATTGTCAATTATATGCATCATCTTACACAATTTTCTCAGCAAATTGCTGCTCCTTATAAAACTTCAAAAATAAAAAGAAGAAATGGTCACATTCTACTTTCTTAAGGTCATCATATAAATTGACACTCCTGTTACTATAGAAACAGAGTGGATTTTATCATTCTAATGTATGTAGTGATCATTGTTTTTATTTCAGTCTAGGGACAGGTAGTTAACGGTGCCAGTCGCTGTTAGCACAGACAAAGACTATTGTCATCTAAGCACAAAGCCACTGTCTCCTGCTCTATCACTGTGAGCTTTCCTGACCATCAGCAATTCAAAGGGGAACATTCAGGCAGAAAGAAAAGCTGTTCACCGGCCTCAATTTTGTGGCTGAAATACAATTCCCTTCAGGAATTACATTTTCATATGAAATACAAATAAATAAGGCATAGCACAGAGTGCTTCTTCAGCTTATCCAGTCAGGTCACTGCAGAAAAATTGGCTTCTACCTGGCAGCTTACAAAATCTGCATTGTATTAAGAAAAGGTTCAGCTGACATCCTACCCATAGAATCATAGAATCGACTAGAAGGTACAGCTAGATATCATAAAGTTTACAATTAACATAGGTTTCTGAACAACTGCATATTTTAACCTTGATATTATAAACAGATCAACAGGTATTAAGTAAATGAAAATTCTTGATTAGGGCCTTTCGCATAATCTCTCATTAAAGCCTTAGAGACAAAATGGCAAGATATGGACTAGCAAACTATGAGGAAAGCAGAATAGCAGGAAACTGCCTTGACCATTTGGTTTAAAAGGTTGTGATCATCAGTACTAAGTCCAACTAGGGGCCAGTTACAAGTGAAGTCCTTCAAACAAATACCAGGGCCAATACTGTTCAAGGTCTTTATTAGTGATCTGGATAAGTAAGACAGAATGCAATTTGGACAATATAGAACCAGGGGGAATGGCTGATAGGTTGGAGGCAACGGCCACTGCAGGTAAGGCTGAGGAAATGAGCTTCCAATGACCTCATGAAGTTTAACAAATGCAAGTACAATGTTAGAGTGTGACATGATTATGCTAGAAGATGCTTTGCATTAAAGAGAGGACAGTAAACACAAGTCAGCAGTGTGTTCTTGCAGTGAAGAATGACAATTGCATGTTACGCAAAAGCAAGTTGAGGAAAGTGATTACTTCACTTTGTCACTTTTGAGATCATTGCTGGAGCACTGTGTCCTATTTTTGGCTACTCTGTATTGAAAGACATGACAGGCTGTAGGAAGCTCAATGGGAACTACCAGGATGATCAAGGGACTGAAGAACATAGAAGGAGAAGCTGGGAGCACATAATTTGTCCAGCATTGAGAAGAGGAGGCTAAGGGGACACTTAACTACTCAGTGGCAAAGAATGAAGAAAAAGCAGCCAGACTTTTCTTGGAGGATAAGGGGCAATAGACTCAGCTTGGAACATGAAAAATTTCAGCCAGATCAAAATACCTTCTTCTTCTTCTTCTTTTTTTTTTTTTTTTAACAAAAAGGCGCAAAAAAGTAGAACACTTTTATTTTTATTTTTTTTCCCCCTGAGAAGGTGACAGAATACTGGAAGAATTGCCCAGAAAAGCTGTGCGTTGTTCACTCATGGAGATAATTAGGAGTCTTCTGGATATGATCTAGGTAACTCTGTCTGAACAGGGGTTTGCACAAGATGACCTCCAGCAGTCCCTTCCAATCTAAACTATCCTATGATTCTCTGACAGTCTGTACCTTTGGATTGACATGTGTACCATAAATTCAGATTGATCCAGTAAGTATTTGCCAGAAGAAATCCAACCTGAGAAAGCTTTAACTATGTATGTCTAACTTTTCTAACAAGAGGACACTTGAACACTAAGTCTCACCTAAGACACTGATGTTTTGCCCCCAGAAGTTCTAAGTATCATGTGAAACAACAGCAAACCAAAATCTACTGTAATCTGCTTTCTGACAGGATGACAGAATGTTGTTTTCTTCATATCTTCCTGTTAATTCTCTAAAATGGTTCTTTTCAGGATTATTTGAAGAACAGGAAATCACATGTGAATGGGTATTATACAGGTATTGTCATTGTACTAATTTACTTTTACTTCAGATATGTTTTACAACTTGCTGAGCTGACCAACATGAGTGGATGTTCTGTTGTAGTGTACATTTAATAATGAATAACTATCATAACCGTTACTTGTATTAAAAGTATTGTTATACTTTTACTAAGATTTGTCTTGAGCCATGAAAGATCTATTCCCAATCAGTTATTCTCAGTTCACATTAATTTGGTTATTAATTATGGAAGTTATGGGGAATATTATCTCCTTGTAAGAGATGCAGCTAATGTGTAGTTTAAATATTAATGAGCTTATTCTTTACAAGGATTACTGCAATGCTTAATATAGATAAGCCAAGCAGACAGTTGTTTTTCTTAAAATTAAACTGCTTCACATCAATAGGTTTACAGGTTAAATAAAGCACCATTTGCTGTACTCAGCCTTCCTGGCTTAACACTGCATACATAAAGCGTTCAAGGGATCACATTTGCCTCTGAGATATGTCTATGTGATTTGGTTCCAAAACTCTCCCAGAAAATAATAATATTATATGAAAAGCAATTGGCTTTTCTTGTGAGTTTGCCCAATCTAGAACTGACAAAAATGCTGTAATGAATTAGAGCAGTGTATCACCAGTAATAAACATTTATGCAAAGTACTATGTAAACTGAAATGTGACTAGAATTATGCTTGAAAATGCCTGTTTAGAGGTCCCATCCGTGAATGCAGCAAATTATGACAGAAAAAAATGTTGTCAGTGGTATAATTTCCGAATACCAATTATGACATTAGCTGTTCCTGGACAGATAATACATAGTCACTGAGACACATAATTCCTGTACAGTTCTTTCATTAATCATTTCTCCTCAGATCACAAGAACTGTAACATACAGATTCTTAGTCATGAGGATGTACATAGTATATCCCTGCATCTCTCTGACTACTAAGGTTTTCCCAGTTCCTTTGGGATTCCTCACTCTGTTATTTATATATATGTACATATGTACCCTACTTAATTTTGTATTTAGGTCGCATCAGCTATGCACACACAGCCACCAAACAGGTCACCATATGTCAAAAAATTCCACGTTTGTTATACATGTGCATTCTGAAATGTATTTGATTTACTATCATAAGCATTCACATTCGTTCAGAAATACAGAAATTACAATTATAATTTTAACAAAATATTAGCAACATGATAAGCACAGTCTTTTGGGGAAACATAAAGCTTATGTGTGCTCTAAAGTGCATATACACATACAACTCCTAGTAAATCTCAGGAAAATATGACAGCCCTATATTTTCTGAACCTTTTTTTTTTTTTTTGGGGGGGGGTGGTGGTGCAGGGGGAAGAGTCTGGAAAGATTCTGCTGCAGCCTTAAAAACTCTATTTAGTACTAACTTACTCCCAGGCAAGTACATCTAAAACTATGTGAGAGGAAAAACAAGGTTCTAATTCTCACCCATTTGAAAAGAGCCCAGTGGAAAGAAAACCAGCAGTGTTCTCTGCACATGTGGCTTGCTGCATACAGCTGGAAAGGCCGTGACTACGATTCCTGCTCTTCAGGCCCTGGCACATTTGCCCACAACCTGGCTCATTTGCTCAGGCCAGGCACTGAGCTATCACTTGGAACAGAAACAAGGAATGATCAGTGAAGTGCATTGGCTGGTGAACTTTTTTTTTTGTTTATAGGTTTGTTTTTTTAATAAGTGTCTGCTTTTGGACAGGCATAGCTAAAATAAATAGACCATAATAGGAAAAGAGTAATTTAGGCATATTTCAGCAGTCAACTTGACTCCCATAACACTTATCTATGGATAAACGTTAAATACTTCACCTTCTTTATTAATTCTACAGCATATCACACCATACTGTTTTAGAAGCTGAGCTTAATCAGAACGCACTGTGTGGCAAAAAGACATGAAAACTAAGCAGGAACAGATAACACACAGTGATCAAAGCACAACAGTACAATTAAGGGTTTGGGCAGCAACAGTACATCAAAAATGCCATTGTTTTTACATTGCAAATATCAGGTAGTGAGATCAGTACCTTATGCTTCACTAGATCTGTAGCTGCACCAGTAACCAGGCACGCATATATGATTTACAGCTATCAATATACAAACAGCAAGAAAAGTGCCCTTCCTCCAAAAAGGAGCAAAACTGAAACATGTAAAAACCATCTGTAACATTTCAAGACAAGTAATCTATGCAATTACAAGGTTGTTGGGGGTTTTTTTTTGTGAACTATAAAATTATACCTGGCTGAATAAACTCAAAGACAAATCACTTGGAAAACAATGCACCACAAAACACTTCTCATTTTTAAACTACTTATATGGGGTTACAGCTCACTAATTTCAGGGAAAGCAGGTGAGAGAATCTTTCCCTTACATAGGGTTAACTAAACATGCAGCCTCAGAGTGATTATCCTGACATAGGTTGTTGATTCCTTCCTGCTACATGGAACATGTCTGAAGAGATGTAGAATTCCAGCCTCAAGTACACCTGTAATTCAAAAAAAAAACATAATTTTTTTTAACAATAAAACTTTTACTATAAGTATTCACAAAGAAATTAATTACAGCACAGAATTACAATATTCCTGCATTAGGCATGTTTGTAGAGCACCTATCTCAAATGTCTGTCCCGTGTGCTTCATAAAGCTCAGTGAGACATGTTGCCACTAGGACAGACAACATGCAGAAGTTACAAATAATGAAACAAGGATGTCTGATGGACCGGAGCTGACAGTCTATCAGCTTAACTGAGCATGCAATATTATCTGCAACAATCCTAATGGAGAGTGCAAAGAGGAATCTTTTGCTCACAGAATTAGTGAGTGGCTGAAGTTGGAAGAGACCTCTGGAGATCATCTTGTTCGACCCTCCTGCTCAAGCAGGGTCAATCTATATCTTGCTGCTCGGGATCATGCTTAGATAGCTTTTGAGCATTTCCATGAATGGAGACTCCATCTCTGGCCAACTTGTTCCAGGGCTCAGTCACCTGCACAGTTAAGACTCTTTCCTCAGAGGAGAGATGCTCCAGTCTCTTAACCATCTTTGGGGTTGTTTGTTGGACTCTCTCCAGTAGCTTACTCTTTTTTTGCAGCAGGCAGCCCAGAACTGGACACAGTACACCTGCCACAGCCTCACTAATGCTGAGTATAGGCACTCTGTAATCATTAATTTCTCAACACACAGTTTAATGGGAGATAAATAGTCTATAAATCCTTCATTCATTTCTATTCTATAAGTAAATTTCTAGAGCTCAAAGTACACTTAATAGAACTTTTTAGACACTAACATGGAATATTTCCAAGCCACTCTCCCTTAGGATATACATGCAGCTATTAGAGAGGGGTTTGAGAGACAGGATATTACTTATTAACAACATTTTAATGTAGGCTGCCTTGCTCAGCAAAGCAAATTTCATCTGGAAAGAAACCCTTCCCCATCACTCTTAAAGTGATTCAGGTAATATTCTGTCTGATCAAAAGACTAGCCAATTTCCTCCTGACCACATACTTCTCTGCTCTGACAGTGAATGTAATGAAATGCAAGCCTGTAGGCACATGCTGGAGTAAAAATATTTTTAGATTTTTAATCCCCTGGCTGGATACAGCCATATTAAAAATAGATCACATTTTATGACTAGAGATAAAACTGAATGAAAGAAGAAAAAATGTCACTGAATAAGAAAGAAGTACGGCAATGAAGGTATATAATGTACTATAGATAATATAAAGCTAATTATAAGTTCATCATATAAAGCAGAACAATTAAGACAGTATCTGGTCTACATAATTTAATATTATTAATCTATAAATATATGCTTACTCTAATTCCATAACTGAACCATCCTTGAATTTACACAAGGACTTTGTAAAAGTCTTAAACACAAAATGAGATTTGAACCCTGCAACCTCCATTTTTATAGCCATGTTTTGGGATATAGAGAATATGGAACACTTTTGCATTTAAAAACATCTTAAAAACTCAGTGATATTTGTACTGACTATGCAAAACTTCAGTTCTCTTGGCTAACTCTGCAACATGAAGACAATACTATTTTGATAGGGGATTCAAAATACAGATTATTATTATAAATAGTATAACAAGCTGATCTTTCAATCAGGTTTTCACTGTACTAGTACAGTCAGCAAACTAGAATCTTCCTGCTACACTTCCAAATAGGTTTATTTTGCTTTGCATTGAGGCACCAGGATACCTTCCTTTGTTATGGATAAAATTTATATTTTCTTGAAGTGCACTTGCCTTTAGTATGGCACTACCAATCTAGCAAACAATTCAGTCTTCACTGTGACGTAGTTGGTCAGTCATATGCCATGAGTGAAGTGAGATTGAACTGTTCAGTTGTAGTGAACAAGGGATTGCTGGGAAGAAATACTGTGAAAATTGTTCGACTACACACTAAAAACTTTAGCAGTAGACAAAGAGGAAGAAAAATAAACTTAAAACATTAAATCCTACATTTTAAAGGATTATGTCTGATTCATCCCATTTATTCCAAGATTCATTTAGCCAACTATTTCTGCCTGGAGCAGACTGTACACAGGATGGACTGAGGAAAATGAATGTGTTCCAAAACATGGCTCACGAGATTCATGTTACTTTCAACACAAGTATCAAGCCTTTCCTGGGAAAATACTTCTTTGACTAGTCCAGAGTCCAAATTTACTGAGCTAATCTGGAAGTTTTCTTTCATTGATAAACTTAAAACTTTTTTTGGTATATCTTAATGACATATATTAAAACCCAAGGGCAGAGACAAAGAAAAAGAAAAACCACAAATCAAGTCCCCACCCCTTGTCCACATTCTTCTGCTATGGTCTACATATACCAGTCATCTGTTACAGGAAAGAAGAACTATTGCTTTTACTTCCAACACAGCACTAATAACAAGGTACTTAACTAGACAGTCAGTGGGATGGTAAAAGTATCGCTTTCTTGAAAAAGAAAGCATTCTTTGATTTCTTTCAATGGAATCTTATTTTGTGGTTTTTTCACAGAAATAGCTCTTTTCCCAAAATGGCATGGCAGACAGCTGAAACCCAGCTTAACAGGGAGACTGGAAAAGTTCTTAGTGGACAGAGCCCTGGCTACAGTTTTCTGCAGAATAAACACTTAGCAGTGACTGAATTTAAGGGCTCTGCTCCAAAATCAACACAGAACTCCAGCTCTGCCTGTTGCACAGAAGTGGGAGACAGATGAAAAAGAGCTATTCAGGTTGAAACTGTATTAAAATGGAATATTCATTTCTGTAAAGTAAAAATCATTAAGTAGTACTGAAGCATCTATTACTGAAGTCACTAGCACCACAGTGTTCAAAATACTTATAACTCAGTTCTATTTTTGGATACTTCTTTTTCTCTGCTTGAAATTTTGAGATTGCTCACAGCTGAAAGAGGAAACTGAAGACAGCCTTTAAATAATTGTCTATGTAGATAAGAGATGGCTAAATTTTGAAGATAAGCATATAAAGCCCATTTGATTACAGAGGGTCAGAATGGCCTGTGTTTGATCAAGTGCTGTACATTCTCCTAAAAAACCTGTTTAAACTTGTGGAAGTTTTCAATACAGTATACAGAATTCCTTCCTCGAAATGTCTTTTATTAAGACTTCATATGAGCTAAAGAAGCATGCTGGAAGAATCATCCTCAGTTCATCATTCTTCTTAATAAACAGGTCTCAGCATAGCAAAATTATTTGTATTCAGTGGTCCCTGCCTAACTCTGACCTCTTCATTAGTTTTCCAAATACTGCTATTTAATCCCTTCTCATATTGTTAGATCCCCTGCTACCAATGTCTGCCTGAAGAGAGGTTCATTTTAAAACTCTACCAGTTGCCAGAGACATAATTGTTTCCATATTCAACACTTGTATAAATCAGCTGGAGTCAGTAAACAGGCACTGGCTCATTCCAGAACTGAATTTGGTACTTTGTGTTTACATTAATTGTTTCACCATTTGCAACAAATGTTTATTTAAAGCTGATTGAGGTAAGAGCTGACACAGTGGGCCATTTATATCATCAGTGCCTTTGGCACTCCATCTCCGCAGGTTTTACTTTGAAGAAGCAAAAATAGCTTCATCAGACATAGAAAGAAAATCTTAAAGCTCGAGTTAATCAGCAGCAGTCTGTGAAGAAAACAGCAAAGTAATGAAATCTCCACTTCTGAATAATTTTACTTGGGAAGCAGCGAGATTCCAGCATAAATTAATTCTGAGCAGCCAGCTCAGTTTTCAGCTAGAATGAAGCTCTCAAGTACTGAAGCTGAACCCACAGCCTTTCATTACAAACGCTTTAGGGTAGGATGCAAAAACACTAAAAAAACCCAAACCCAACAAAACAAAACAAAAACCCAAACCAACAAAAAACAACGCACAACTCTTTTTTTTTTTGGACACTAAATGATTTTTTTTTCCTACACAGGAGATCAATTACTTGTACAACAGAATTTTATTACTGACATAGTGACTTCTAATAACCTAATGTTCTCAATATTCCAAACACAAGTAATCAACACATTGGAAGGCATAGAGAGACACATTTAGACATTCTTTGCTTTCCCCCAACCTTGATCTAGTGAGCACAGCTGTCAGAACCTACAGCACCAGAGTATTCCTGGGATTACATGTCTGCATTACCCATAACCACAATGCAGATATGAAAAAAATTTGTAAATTGCAATCTGTTAAAAAATAATCTTAATTAGACTACAAAAGCCATTTATGCTAACAGTAAATTCAGTGTTATTTAACAAGACGGAGAATTAGCGCAGCAATGCAATGCTATATGCTCATCAGTGCACTGTAGGCAAGTTTATCATTACCTGCTTTTACAGGTTTCTAGAATAACCACAGCTTTTTGGGTTGGTTTTTTTTTTTGACATTACCCCTCTTTTCCCTCAAATCTCACACGAACAAACCAGATTCTAAAACTTGTATGCACTTGTCGTAGTTTAAGCCAAGCCGTAAATCAGGCATGCAGTCTCTCCCTCACTCCCCCCTGTTCCTCCCCCAGCTCCTGGAGGGATGGGGAGAAGAATCAAAAGAATACAACTCCCACAGGTTGAGATAAGAACAGTCCGTAACTAAGGTATAACACAAACCACTGCTGCTACCACCAATAATAACAATGACAAGGGAAATAACAAGGGGAGAGAAGACAACTGCTCACTACTGACTGATACTCAGCATGACCCAAGCAGTGATCTTGCCCTTTCGGGTAACTGCCCCCAGTTTATATAGTGGGCATGACGTGCTGTGGTATGGA
>WYDI02039449.1:0-12804 GCA_009867235.2 Psittacus erithacus
TATATAATATTTTAGGGAAAATATTTCAATAATTAATTAAACTAAGGAAACTATAATTTGGGGTAAGAATCAGAAGTTTTTCTCAAATGTGACAGAAACAGCAAACATATTTTCTCCAGAAGTACATTTCTCTTGAGAACTTGTCATGATTGTTTTGTGCGTCTGCAGTCTATTTTCTGTCTTTTAGTGTTATTGCATATTGTTTTTATTAGAATAGTGTTAACAAATCTCTGTGAACCAGAACCCAATTCTGTTAGTCCGTGCATTAGAAGTCATAAAATTGTGTGATGTTTATGACCAATTTACTTTCCTCAGTCTTGTTTCTGCTGGTGAAACACCCTGCAAAAATAAGTGCTCTGTAGAACCTAGGTATGCACAGAAAGCTAATATGATAGATACATGCTGTGTACCACACTGAAAGTCCTGCAGCACAGCTCCCAGGTTTTGTAAGGCTGAAATTTAATCCTTTTCTCACCACGCTCTGAGCATCCAGAGGTTTAAAGGAATAATGGCTATGAAGGAAGCAAATTTAGCTTTTAAGAGTCTTCTAAAAATGCTGTGCATCAAGACTCAGAACCCCCTTCCAGCCAAAGGAGGCACATACATCAAGTTAAGTTTACAACTGCCTTGTTTTCTTAAGCGGAACAGCCACCTAGGATTAAGACATTTGAACTTCATATCTGGGCCTACACTTTTCCCCTTTTCAGGAGGCAGGAGGCCATTACAAACCCTAATTTCCATCGATCTGCTTTCACAGGCTAACTGCAATACTGTAAGAGTAGAGAAGGGGGAATGCCTATAAAACAGCAAGCAAAAAAATTATTTAAAATGGTTATTTAACTTTTAGCTCAGTCAACGCTATACGGCATAATTCTGTCATATGTTCTTTGATGCAGGAGACCTGCAAGATCACCTGGTTAACCAAATTACATGTTATTTCCAGCTTCCAGCTACTCAATAACTGGCTACAGGGATTAAGGACAAAATTTGGAGGAGCTGTGCAATAAAATTAAATTCAAATTTTGAAACATTCTGTCTCTGACAGCTAGGATTGCAAAGGAAAGATAAGAAAGCTGGACAAGGACCTGCAAACGTCTTTCTTAATTAAAAGCCATTTCTAAAATCAATTGTAAGGATTTAGACCAACATGAGCAATAGGAGGAGAACATGAGGCAAAACCAGGCATCTCTGATAGATACATGTTTTGTTGGAATGTGAAAGAAATTAGAGCCTGTTGGCATGATTCTGTTCTCAGTCACATGAGTAGAATGCACATATATCTTAATTAACTGCAAAACATGGTAAAGACAATCATAATCAGAAGCTATAAATCCACTAGACAGGTTGGTGCAAGCAGCTGATGAACCAGAAGTCACTCTTAAGTATGCAGGAAAGGACTTACAGAAGTGAAGATATTAACGGCTGTAAATTAATGCGTGTCAATGGCCATTGTAACAGCAAGAGGTGGTGATCTGGGTGTATTCATCTATGAAAAGCAGCGTACTTGCTCTTTGTTTGTCTGTTTTTGCTTATTGGATAATGGTCTGAGCTCCATTTCACCTGTCACATTCTGCAAATTTGTGTAATTTATTTCCTACATTAATTTTTAATACTTTTCAACATGATACATATTTTCCTGACTTGAAAGAGGAGTTCTTATTTATCAGACCCCAGTGTTTTCTCAGGACTAATCTTAAAATTTGTTACTTTGTTAATAAGCGTATATATACGAAAGCTGTGTGAAAGAATGATTCAGATTTCTTATTGGTCATGTCAGAAACATTATATACCTATGCCACAGTTTCTAGAGGCTGCTGAGATATCTTAAATGCTCAGCTATTTGATAAATTATCTCCTTTATATCTTTCATTAAAAATCCCAACCAACCAACCAACCAACCAAAATGCTCCCCCCCCTAGCTCTAGCTACGCTTTTGGTTGAGAAGCTAGAAACTGGCTGTCAAAGTCTTTGGATTAACTCTGGTCTGCTTGCACAAATGCAGTTGATGGATGTTGGCCTGCGCTCTTCTGAAACACATTTTCTCATGAAGTTGCACCTCAGATTAGTTTGGTTCATGTATTCACAGAATCATAGATTCATAGAATTACAGCCTGGGCTGGAAGGGACCTTCAAAGGTCACCTGGTCCAACCCCCTTGCAAAGACAACTCCATGCTAAGAACCATTGTGCAGTAGGAGAGGATGACTTCAGGGAACATACTCCTCACCTAAGCTAAAACGTCAATGCAGCTGTATTGATTAAAATCTTTCAAATATTATGTTCCCTGAATGCAAAAGCCAAATACTATTATGAGATTCCCGATAAACATTCACCTTTACAAAAACAGTATTTATATACATGCCTGGATTTTTCAGACTGCTCTGCTGTCAAACTACATTTGGATCCTGATTCAGAAATCATTTAAGCTTAACTACACTGCTAGCAACACATGCTGGAAAAAGATGGGGTTTTTCACCTTCTATTTGGCAAATCTTATTTTATGACATTAAGCCACTTGTCTACATTTTCCATTAAGTGGTTATTTCTTATAGAACTTAATAAAAGAAGTATTTCATCTGAAACCTTGATATTTTGATTTGGAAATGTTGCCATGGTGCCCATGGTACAGGAAATGTAGTTTGAGCCCTGCTAGTCTTCCGGTTCTGTGGTGTCTGTTTCCCTGGGTAGATCACATTTCTCATGATACGTCTAGTTTTACTACCAAGATCGTCTGGTAAGTCTGCATCCCAGAAAGTGGTCAGTAGTGAAGAAATGATTTAGGATATTAAAGCTGTAATATTTGGAGGCTGTCCCAGGATTTCCAGATATCCATTTCCAGTTTAAGTATTTTGAGATAGGGGTCTTTTCTGCTCATTTATGTCTCCTGGTTATATTTATTTGTAATTTCCATGGCAAATTGATTTAATTGTTAAAAATCCTTTTTGTCAAAACCCACTTTAACCCAAAACAGTTTCAATAGAAAAAATGATGTCAGCTCTGTGACTATATTCTCACATGTAAAATCAGTGGTTTGCTTTATCTGTGATGCAGTATTTCTCTGACCTACCTTCTAAAGAAGAAGTGAAATTAAACCAAGAGTTCGCATCAACCACTTGAGCCATAAGACTTTGACATGATTTCAATTTTACACGTCATTTTCCTCAGTCTGTTGAAATAGATAAGCAAAATGGGTAGGGGGGGTAAGATTTTTCAGGACTGATTTGCTGCTAATGTGGTTGTCAGGGCTAGACACCCAAATTCCCAGAAGTATTCTTATCTGTTCTGTTTCCTTAAGGAGTATTGTCCTTCTAAAATCACCTTCTGCAAGGTAATCATGTATTCCTCAGTGTGCGGCTGATGATGGTCCCAAGGCTTCATACTTTACTGCATGCCTCCATCAGCCTTTGACATACAACAGGAACTGCAATTTCGAGCCAGCAGTGTAAACCCTGAGACAATGGAATAACTTTTAACTGACCTAAGTCAAGCATAAACAATAGAGCAATTTGAAAGGTTTGGGCTACAAAAAATGTCACAGTCTATGGAAGAATGCTTCCTCTGTTTGATCTGTCACCAGACTTTTCAAAACATGACACACCTTGAACATAATATACTTTGATGATAAACTAGATTAACTTTCCCAGTACAAATGAAAGGCCACCTGTTGCCAGAATGCCCATATTCCTTGTTGGCTGTCTTGTAGCTGTCATCACTTCAATGCAATCTGCACCCAACATGCTGGAATATAATGAATATGTCAGGAGTTGGAGGTCAGCCATCAAAGTACATGAAAACTTGGCTTGCATACAGTGTCAGCATGAAGGCCTTGCCTATCATCTTGTGCAAAGGATTTCTGCACCACTTGATTTGTTTGCACAGGGTTTGTTTCTGTTGGATGGAACACATTTACTGAGAGGCTTTTTGACAGCCCATTGAAACATTTTCAATTTGGAAAATGGTGCTTCCTGTTTCAGACTCTGTAGCTGATGGGTGGTGTGAAATGTCACTGTAGCTGATCGTGCTTTGTGTTTATTGCTATTATTTTAGCATGAAAAGATCCATGAAGAGCACTGAAGTATTTTGATGAAAGTGTGTAGCAGGGGGTATATCTATCAAATCTTATTCATTTGTGTAGATTTAATAGAACAAAGATCCTTACTTTTGCTTTACTTAGCCTTGCTGGAGACTATAGATCTCCTTGGTGACTTTGTAATTTTCTGGATTAAAGAGTTCAGATTCTTACCCGTGGTGAACCTTAGTGGTTTTAAATACAGTGGACTTCTAAGATTTTGTCTGAAGAATTCTTAAACATGTCATGAGCTCCTGTCCTCATGGTGTGACCTTTTGGGTGCTTTATTCCAATTTTTTTAAAGTGACCTCAACCATATCAGAAAAGGTTAAATTATCTTTTATGCCCCTTCTCCACATAATTCCCCATTATGTTGAGTCATTTACACATTAAGACCTCTCAGAACATGAGCATTCATTTCTTGGCATCAGCTCTCCTCCTTCTTTCCTCCTCCTCTGCATAGGATATCCTTTCTCAAGCTTCACTAATTTTCCTGATTTTATAGGTCAAGTTTTCTCTCTCCACATACATGAGTTAAGGTGTTCTGGGTATGCTACAATAACAACCCTGGCCCAGCCTAAGGAACCTCCTTGCTTCTGAAAGAGAAATTTTAAAATATTCTCTGTTAACAAATGTTAGGGTAATGTATTTTCTCAACTTTATAAAATAAATTTGGATATCTTACCTGTTACAGGCCGTTTTTCCAAGGATATCTCTGATAACAAAGAAGCATGGAAAGCTCTATCTGTAGCTATGTTTCTCTTTGTGACCCCACTAATATCTCTGCATGTCCTTTTTATGTGTCAGGCCCTTCACAATTAGCTCTACCTCCTCAACGGCCCTTAAAAACCATCGTGAAGACAGCTGAGAAACTTAGGAAGGGCTTTGGGAAGATGACAAAGTTAGCTGAGCTATTTATTTATTTATCTATGATATATGAGAAGAATGTGTACAGGATGAGAAAATGGTATCTGGGGAGACAAGTAGCTGATTTCTAGTTTCATAGTCTTGGTATCCTGATTGTTTTGATTTCTTAAATGAATTGCTTCGTAGTCACAATTCAGTGTCATTCTCTTTGTTTTTTATCTCAGAGGTTATGTTTTTGAACCTTTGTTTTTTCCCTAGCTGAAAATGAAGGTAGTTTAGCTGTCTCCAAATTATTAGAAAAAGGGTGAAGTTGGCCATTTATATAAGAATATAAAAAATTACTAATGAACTAAATTATAGCAGCACTCCAATGGCCCTTATCCACTCTTCCCCAAATCCTGTCAGATTTAGATTTAAGTAAAATTTTCACAGGGAGTGTCTTTTCCTAGGTAATAGGCTAAGATGGAATTCATCTCATGAAACAAGAAAGGGTGACAAGCTATAACAATGTATCTCGGTATAGAGAATGGTTTTCAGATCACCTTCATGTTACAAGGTAACTTGTGGCCAAATTATGTGCTTTTACTGTTATACTGGCAAACAGACATAAACAGGATTGAAGTCTTAACTGTTTGTAACTCCTCCTTATTCCCACAGGATATGAGTTGCTAAATTTAGATTTAAGATATGATTTTCCATAAAACCTTTTCAGTATGTGCCTTGTGTGTGAACTTATGAGTTTGACTGAGAAATGGAGCTCCTTTTAGTTTTAGAATACTGTAGCTCACTGAGCTCATCTTAGAGAAAGCATTTTTTTCTTGGACTTTGACCGTTTTCATTGTATCTTGCAATATGATAAACATCTGTCAAAAATTAATATAAATGTTTTTGTGGAAGGTGGCATTTTCATATTTTCACATGTGTATTGAATTCTGGGAGGGAGAGAAGGGGAAAAATCCATACTAAACATTGGAGTTGTTAAACATTTAATACAATGAAGCTGGGATCTTTTCAGCAATTTGGTATGTATGTGAAAATGTCAGTTTCCAAAAAAGCATTTGTGTTTGTTCACAATGCAAGTGGGAAATAGTAATTCTTTATGGTCCTCTAGTATCTTCCTAAAAAGGTATTTGAGGTGCTTTATAAACATTCATTAATGAAGTCCATCAGGTCTTCAAAAGATTTTTGAAATCATTTTGCTGATCCAGTGTAAGAGAAAACCTAGAGCACCAGGACTTCACCCAGATCCAGGGAGCAGCTGCACTGTAAATATGTCCTTGTCGTTCAGGCACTGCACTGGGACTTCATGTAACCGTGCACCATTTGGGTCTCTGTCATGGGCTCACTATAATGTCTTGAGCAAATTGTTTTTCCTAGGTAAATCCTGAATGTACTGTGATGAAGTGAGTGATGAAATACTGTTGCCTTCAGCTAGGTCAAGTTTTTATATCCTTGAAATGCATTTACAGTAAGAGAGGAATTATGTTTCCTTATCGAACAAATTTTCATGCCCCTGTAGATTTTTAGAACTTTTCACACTGGTGAGTTGTTTATTTATCCAAAGTGCTGGACATATTTCTACCTCTACCACCTTGCCTGAGCCACTAAAAAGCCAACTGAAAAGCCACTGAACTTTTTAGAAAAACTGAGCAAAATTTGAGTGTAGATGGAGATAAAGGATTTAAACTAATTTTAATCAAAAAATAATTTCAATTACCGCAGGAAAATATCCATACCTAACAAGAATACTGGCTCCATCCAATCCTGCATTCTGTATTGGACAATGGATTGTACCAGATGCTTCAGTGAAAGTACAAGAAATCCCACAGTGGACAATTATGAAATAACCATTTGGCTAGGGCAGTCAGACCCATGACCCATGTCCACATGTTTTCATTTAACACAAATTGCTTCCACATTTTTAGTAATCAATTTAATGCAAGACAAAGTTAAACATGTCCTGGAGATCTCTAGCTTGATTCTTGCACTATTTATAATGCAGCTGCACTTGTTAAGGGCCTGTTAAGGGTAGAATCTGAATTGTTCCTGCCCTCTTCACATTTAAAAAAATTCAGCTTCCTTAGTTTTTAGATCATGTATTGCCTGCCTTGTTTAATGTCTGTTTCATCATTTCCCAGTAGTTCTCAAAATTCTTTAACAGGCATTCCATTATTGTTAAGGCAAGAGAAGTGTATTGTTTTAGAGGATAAAAGGGAATGGTTATAAAAATGTGGCTTTCTTTGGTAACCTAGGGAAATATGCAATTACATTTCTGCCTAATTTTATTTTTTTGTCAGTGCAAACAGAATCCTGTGCCACTATTCAGAGATTCTTACATTGGGTGGAGGTGCAAATGGATGAAACTACCTGTGAAGTGACTCTGTGCATGCTCTGCCACACCCCGGCCTGATGCTGTGCCTCTGTTTGCCTCGTAAAATCCCAAAGGAGTAAGGCTGATGAGCATCCGTAGTCTTGCTCCCATACTGTCCCATACAAAGCAAAGAACAGATCTTTACACCACCCTCTGGTATGTTTTATGTGAGTGTGTGGTATTTCTGTGCAAGCTTATGTGTCAACACCACATTCCTCCGTATAGCCTGCTATTAACTATATGGTAAAAGTCCTGTTTACAGTTACATACCAAGTAAAATGCATTATTGCAGCTCCTGTAAAATAAGTTTAGTAGGTTAAAATGGATGTTAGCATTAAAACCAGACAGAAATGGAGAGTAGAATTACAACCTGTTTAACAGATGTTTCATCTATTATACAGTTACTCTCTTATTCTGTAAAAATGTTTAATAATCATTTGGTATATACACAGTAATTCCCTTACGAAAATCTAAATTAAAAGTTTATTTGGGGATCTTAACCTAAAGCATTACAGAGAAAAGATAGTTATTGATTCCACACTGAACCCTAGGTCTTGTTAATTAATTGTGTGATATAAATTCATTATTTATGGAATTAATTGGCCAAAAAGCAGAAGCAATACAATATGTGTGTGTTGCTATGAAACATGCTTTCAACACCAAATAAATAATTTTTTCCACTGGCCCTTGTTAAGCTCTATGTTCCTTTAGGAAGGTTCTACTTGTATTATTCTAAACCATGAGTCTGTTTAAGACTGGAATTGAGGGACTGCAGTCCAAACCGTATGCTAACTGTAACTTCCAGAAAGGGCATGAGAAATATGTTTCTAGGTTAGTCAGGCATCAGAAATTACTCTATGCAACATACTTTAAATTGCTAGATTATGTAAAATTCAAAACTAGGAAAAATTCTACATAACAATTAAATGAAATATATGCATCCATCAATATATTTATATTGAGGCATATATACACACACATATACATATATCATGATAGATTTCTCTGCAAGCCTTCCTGATTGTTGCATATTAAGTATATTAATTTCAGGTGGCATTTCCACTTTTTTTCATGTACAGCCTCACATGAAGATAGTTAGAATTTTCTGTCTCAGAATGAGAGAATTTTCTGCCTTAGAATGACAGAATTTTCTGTCTTTTTGGGTTTTTGTTTGAGTGGTGTACATACAAGGCTAGAAACTGTTTTGTTGGTTTGGCTGTCCTTTGTCCACTTATATGTTTCTTTGTTTTGCATCTGGACAAATGGCATGGAGATTTCATTAGGGTTCTGTGCATGAATAGAATTGTAATAACTCCCTTAATATCTCTGAATTCCTCTTTCCTTCTCCAAGCTCAGTAAAAGGCATTTCTGCGTCACCTCATCCTCCAAAGATCGCATCATGTATGTACAATTACTGTTCTCTACCTTGAAAACTGCAATTTACTCCTAAATGCTTAACCTGGTTGAGCAGCAAAGATCAATGTATTATCTGACTGGAGGCTGAAGCATTTTGTGACTTACTTTTACAGATGAAGAAATCTGAAACAAATTTACCCTTCTTCTAGTGGGAAGCTACTGAGAAATCTTCTGAAAGTTTCTGTGTGTCTTCTCCTGGTAAGACTTGCTCAGTTCATGTAAATCTGAATAATTGTGAAACTATTACTTCAGAGAGAAAAAAAGTTCTGTGTAGCTTGTGACTCCAGGGAACTTTAAGTACAGTGCAGAATGCTGCTTCTGGACGTGTGCAGGTAGAAAAGCAAGGCTTACTTGATGAGGTATTAGTTTGATGTCACTGGTGTCTACTTTGTAGAGCTGAAGCTGCACATAGGCAGCACTTTCTCTTATCCTTTCTCTTTCTAGAAGGTGATGATAGCTTACATTCTTGGTTATATGGCTCCACTTGCAAGCTCAAGGTCAGCCTTCGACACTGAACCTGTGTACAGCTGCGCTGTGTTCATCTGCAACATCTTAAATTTATTCTCTGCTTCTCATGCCCCTGAGATTTAACATACTGTTTGGGAACAATGTCTGGAAAGTGACATTGCTGCACCAGCATGTAAAATCCCACATTGCTGTTCCGAAACTGATGAGTTGGAGCAAAGCTTCTCCTAACCTGGAAGGACAGTCCAACCCCCACAGCTGAGCTAAGGTATCTCCATCTCTTACAGATTAGGAGATGCTTCCTTGGAAGGAAGGACAATTCTCAAAGATGGCCCAGAATCCTCTTTCTGGGTGATAATTTTCACATTACTACCTCATCCACATGCCACTTGCGATACTGGTGCTGCCATAGCTTGTGCATGACAACGTAAGGTGAAAGTGAGACCAAGCACTGACAAAAGAGACAGCTTATCTCTAGAGCACATACAGAAAATCTGCTGCAGACGTCATGGTATATAGCTTCATTCTTCATTAAAAGCTAGGTCTTCCTTTCTCCAGTTGCCCTGAAAGGATTCTCTATATAATTGGAGATCATACTGAAATGAAATAATATTAATTTGAAAGGAAGGTTACAGACATAAATAAAATGTCTAAAAATTAAATTAAAAATAAAATGTTCTCAACATTACTTTTTGACTTATTGTACACCCTATCTATTTTGTGATAAAGACTTGCAAGTACCTTATACACACTGAAAATAGAGCTTGCAGTGTGTTCCTGTAGGGACTGAAACTGTTGCATTTATATTTTCTTTTTTTTAAGAGATTAATTTTATTTTTTCATGATTGAGACTTTCATGATTGCATGTGGACTAGCCTATTTGCATAGAGGTGGGTTGGTCAACATACACCTCAAAATGAATGTGTGTTTGAATGCAAAAATGAGCAAGAGCATTTATTTACTGACTGCATATATCAACTGTACTGGCAGTAAATAATACTACTGTCTTTTAAAAGAAGACAGTGTCAGTAACTTTGAAATATGTAAGATGATGGAAACTGGGACAAATATGGTTTTGGTACAAATTGTTTTCTTGACTTCTCTTTCTACTTGAGAAAAAAAAGATTTAAAGTAACGGTTTTCAGGAAAGTGATCAGTTATGCAAAACAAATAAATAAATAAGGAATCTGAATCTGTTACCATCTGAAGCATCGAAAACTGGATTTGGTCCCTTGGATCCTCATTTTGTTGGAAAAAAAAACCCAGAACCAGTCTTTCTAGGTTTGGCTCTCTGCTAACTGCAATTCTAAAGAATTAGTAATTTACACAGGTTTTTCACCCAAAATCTCTAGACAGTCTCCAGTAAAATAGCTTTTAAACTCAACAATTCTGATTCTAGAAATATATATATATACATATAAACAGTGAATATAGTTGTCTGTAAGTTTTAGGCTTGACTTTTTTTCCTATTTTCAGAATTTTCAAGTGATTTTCTCCGAAATAGCCGATTATTAAAAGCTCTGACTTTGAATATTCTGAAGTACAGACTGAAAACCAAGGTTACTTTTGTAACCCTGTCAAGGTCAAAATACACTTCCTGCAAGTTACGCTTGTGGATAATACATGTACATTGATTGTGTGTGCATGTCACATATTTCCTTGTAGCAAATGCATGTATTACGTAATATACAGTAAGATTAGATAGAAGATCAGAAATGCTTTTCCTAGAATTATGGAATAATTTTCTTATATTTCCAAAGTAAATATTGTTTCCACTCCAGGTGCTAAGGTGATTAGTAATTGTATGTCTAGATATTATTTGGGTATACCTCTCAATTTTGATGGGTTGATAAAGCATAGCTTTTAATCAATTCTATTTAAGTGCATTATTCTTACCTTATCATAGAATCATAGGCTGGTTTGGGTTGGAAGGGACTCTAAAGATTATATAGTTCCAGCCCTCCTTGCCACAGTCAGGAAAAAGCTTTCACTAGACAAGGTTGCTCAAAGCCCCATCCAACATGGCTGTGAACACTTCCAGGGATAGGGCATCCTCAACTCCTCTGGATAACCTGTGCCAGTGCTTCACTGCCCTCATAGTAAAGAACTTCTTCCTAATGCCTAATCTACCCTCTTTCAGTTTAAAACCATTCACCCTTGTCCTGTCACTACCTGCCCTTATAAAGCAGTCACTATCCAACTTTCTTGTAGACTTCCTTTAAGTACTGGCAGGCTGCTCTAAGGTCTCCCCAAGCCTTCTCTTCTCCATGCTGAAAAAGCCCAACTCTTTCAGCTGTCTCCATAGAAGATGTACTCCAGCCCTTGGAGCATCTCTGTGACCCTCTGGACTCACTCAAGCATGTCCACGTCCCTCCTGTGCTTGTGCCAACAAGTTGGACAAATTACTGCAGGTGGGGTGTCATGAAAGCAGAGTACAGGGGCAGGATCACCTCCCTTGACCTGCTGGTCATGGTTCTTTTGATGCACACCAAGACATGGTTGGTTTCTGGGCTGCAAGTGCACCCTGTCAGCTCATGTTGAGCTTCTAATCCACCAACACTTTCAAGTCCTTCTCCTTAGGGCTGCTCTGAATCCAGGCTCTGCCCAGCCTATATCTGTACTTGTTCTTGCCCTGACCAGGTGTAGGACCTTGCATTTGATCTTGTTGAACTTCATGAGGTTTGCGCAGGCCCATTTCTCAGGCGTGTCCAGGTCCTCCTGGATGGCATCCCTTCCCTCCAGTGTGTCAGCTACACCACGCAGCTTGGTGTCAGCAGCAAACTTGCTGAGGCTGCACTCCATCCTACTGTGCATGTCGCTGATGAAGATGTTGAACTGTGCTAGTCCCAATACCAAGCCCTGAGGAAAGCCGCTTGTCACTGGTGTCCACTTGGGCATAAAGCTCTTGACACCTTGAGTGTGACCACAGCCAGTTCCTTATGCACCGAATTTTCTATCCATCAAATCCATGCCTTTTCAATTTAGAGACAAGAATATCATGCAGGAAAGTGTCAAATGCCTTGCACAGGTTCAGGTAGATGATGTCAGTCATTCTTCCCTCATCCACCAATGCTGTGGCCCCATTGTAGATGGACACCAAATTTGTCAGACACAATTTGCCTTTAGTGAAGCCATGTTGGCTGTGACCAATCACCCCCTTTACTGTCTATGTGCCTTATCTGTGTGTATGTGTATCTTCTTTTACAAACTACCTATTTCTCCGTAGCTTAAAAGTAAGGAACCATCTTAGGATGTTAGATCTCCATATGTGTATAGTACATCACACATATGTATCACATAAAATACATCTTGGTCTTTGTATGGTGAATTCGATTTTTACATGAAATTGAGAAGGCAGAATGTCTGTGACTGTATAATTCCTTTCTTTTCTCATATTGTTTTTTTCTTGGAAATGTCCTTTGCTATAATATTATGATGAGAACCATGTCTGCTTTTTTTTTTTTTTGGTCCATTTCTACTCTAAAGTAATATTGCAAGAAAAATAGCAAGCATAAATCAGAACATCAAAGTAAGTCCCACCATGCTTGTCATGGGTTCAGCAGTAGCAGTCATTTTTTCTCCTTCTTAGTGGCTGGTGCAGCACTGTGTTTCTAACT
>WYDI02039451.1:0-32857 GCA_009867235.2 Psittacus erithacus
CCCCCACCCACCCACACACACCCCCACCCCCCCACCCCCACACACTCACACCCACACACACACCCACACACACCCACACCCCCCCCCACCCACACCCACACCCATGCACCCACACACACACACACCCAGCCCTTTCTGTGATGGCCCTTTAAATTTGGCTGTGCAAAGCAGCTGGAGGCCTTAAGTAGCCATGTGGCAAGTGGTTCCTGTTTGCTTTGTGCCCTCTCTTTGGCTGGTAAGCAAGCTCAGTTGCTTTGATATTCTCTGCTTGTTCTGAAAGAGGTGGTGCTTTGTTTCTCTGGTGGCTTTTGTGTTGTGCTGGGGTTTTTTGACTTGCATCAGAAATAATATCGATCAAAAAGTGAGGTGTAGAGAGTGAGGCTCTAAAAGAGCTCCCCAGCCTCTAGGTTCCTGCCTTGTGGTAATGTATAGCCTGCTAAAGGAGGGGTGTATGCTTTAAGGTAATGTCTTCCTGGATTAGAAGGGTCTAATTAATATTAAAAGTCTGGCAATGTGTCTGCCCTTTATCCTGGCTAAAATGAAAAAACTATCTATAAAACCATAATACTTGCCACATTTATATGTTCTGTATTAATTATGTCCTTCACATTTGTATCATATGTCTTGTATCACTAAGCTTCTTAATTTGCAATAACTGGCATCTCTGTAACAAAAAGAACGTAACTATTTTACAGTTCCAGCAGGAAGAAGCTCCAAGTTGCAGTCTTAACTGGCAAATGTGTTTAGTCTTCTACTTGCTGTCTGAATTGTGGAGATGCGCTCTTTGAACTAGAAGAGATAGGTGTTGAGTGCCCTGAAAGGGCTATAAGGTTCTAGGGCAGTGTAAAGCATCGTGCTTATTGCTATTTTTATAGATAAGAAAAGCATGTCTGCAGCAAACAACAACAAAGTATTTCCCAGCTTTGAATGTGCTAGCGATGTGTGCAGAAAGAGCTGTATTGTTCAGCTGTTCTGGTACCTCATAACAATGAAATATAGGGTGTTCCTCGAGTTGTATTACAGCTGCACAATGTGTCTCCTGAAATATTAGGCATGCTAACCAGCTTGGATGTAAATAATAAGCATGTGCATAGTTAGCATTTTAGAAGCCCAGGAAAGCCATTTGTTCAAGTAGCATCTTGAGCCTTCACTTCCTAGGCATAACTGGTTGTCTGTGTGTGCTCTGGCAATGCTCACTATTTGATTTAGCTGTGAATGGGTTTCCTTTTCTCCATTTGGGACTATTTCTTCAAGAGAGGTTAAGCTGCAGCTCAGGCAGCGATGTGCCCTGAGAACAGAAAATGACTGAGGATTTCATAGCAATATTAATCTGGAGCAGGTGTTTGCATCGAAACATTTTGGGCTGGGTTTCCTAAAATCAACATACAGACTTCAAATCTCTGATCTTTCCAAACATGCATGTTTATAAAACCACAGCAGTACATGTGTTTAGGGGTTTTGAGCATAATAGATATACACACTGCGTGTTCTTTTTCAATTAAATACTCGAGAAATCATTGTTTCACAATGAAATTGTTGTTTATGCAATCCAGACATTGGGACTTCAGTGAAAGCCTCCGATACGGTTAAGTCCCTGATAAAATAGGTGAGATTTGACAGTGCCGTTTTAGGGAGCTTGCTTGAAGAGTTTCCTCCCCAGTGAATTTATTGTAATTAGGACCAGTGCGATGGCGCACAGTCTGTTGGACTGATACCGCTAGTTCAGCTGTACCCTAAAAATAAGCATGCACAAACCCATGTTATTCTGAATGACAGACTGTTTGGTCTGAGGGAAGGAGCAGACTTGTGGGGAGAGCAGATGAGCTGTGTTATTTTAATGGGGTTGGGTTTTGCTGAGGCTCTGTAGGAAGAGTCTGGAGGCCACTGTCATAAGCAGTATCCTCTCTCCTGTGCTCCAGAGGGATGGGGTTTTATGCAGGAAACAGTGCCTTTTTCAACAAGCAAGGGCAACTGTTCCTGCCTCATTACAGATGAGTCTAGCTGTAAAGGACCTAAAGCAAGCAAAAGGCATGAGCACCCCAGTGAGAAGACACTTTTTTCATTCCCCATATGAGACCTACAGCACTCGGGAACATGAGTTAATTGCACAGTGCTCAAGAAACAAAGCAAACATGGAAATGTACAGAACTGTGCTGTCTGTAGCTTTCTTACCTTTTCTGTCCCCTTCCCTTGAGTCTGAGCACTGATCACAGCAAAATACCTTTTTCTATTTCTTTTTTTCTTCCCTTTGCTTATCCTGTCAAACCTTCCATATCCCAAACCCTGCATGTATAAAGCGCAGCACCCTGCTGGAGTCAGTGGAAAGCATCAGTGCACACAGTCACAAGAGACACTCAGCAACATCTCCATTGTAAGCTGTGTTATGCAGGATGAAAAGACAAAAGTAAAAACTCAAGGGAGGAAAAGCATCTGCTTTATTTCGGTACCCTGATGCTGGTGTGGCTGTCAGTGTTTCCTGGAATTTGTACACATAAGAAAATGTGATCTCTGTAAGTTTTTATTGATCTTGCCTCGGTGACAGTGATTAATAGCGTTCTCATCCCCAAATGTCAGATCTGCTAACAAACCTGAGTTTTTTTCCTTTTCGTGCTACTGTTCCCCCACTCCCTAGAAAGGATTGATATGTGAGGAAACCAAAGCGGGGGGGGAATGGGCTCAAGGACCACACCACCCCCATGTGACACTTCATTAACCCAATCAAGTTCCTTTATTATTGCCTTTGATTGAAGTAGTGTTTTGCATCTGCTATGTGGGGGACATCTGTGTTAGATTGTTGTATGGATAGTAGAAAGAATTTAGTGCTTAACGAGCTGTGCATGGGGATAGCATCAAATGATATACAAAGACTATTAGCACTGTGCTGCTTGGAGACCAAAGTATTTGATAGGTTTTAGATGAATATATGTAAATGCCATGTTTATTTCAGAAGGACTCTACTGGATTTAATTCCTTGGGCAGGGAGGTGGTTACTTCATAATCACTAATCAAACAAAAGGTGATGCAACAGCAATACATCATCTGCATACCTAGTGCTTGCCCCTCCTAATTTATGTGTTGAGATGTAGTCTCTGCTAGTCTATCCATAGTGTGAACGCTGAGGGAAGCTGCAGTTCAGCTCTGGGTTTTAGCTCAAAGCAGATTATTCATCAGAACTGATGGACTTGGATTTTTACCCCTTGCCAAAATTCAAAAAGACCTCATTTTATTGTGTTTTAAAGCTCAAGCTCAGAGCTGGGTGGTGTTTAGCTGACTACCTTCTTCTTGGAGCTCAAGGTAAACTGAGGTATCTAAATACCTTTGTGAGCTGTTTTAAATGCCTGCTGGAGAGGAATGCTAAACATAGTGTGCATTACTGCTCTGCCTCTGAGTCTTTGAGCAGTCAGAGGTCTTGCAGCTAATTGCTATTAAAGCTGAATGCTGCTATGGGTTAGGCTGGTTCTGGAGTGAGTGATTCTCCAAACACCAGGTGGGATACCAAGAAAGGAAAACCAGCTGTTATCAAATGTAATTATTTCCCTCCAATTTCTCCCTTGGGTCAGAAAAAAACCTTCCAGGAACAATGGAATTTGGGATCCTTCTGCCTCTGAAGCAGAGAGAATTTCTGGGCTATGGATTGAGGGAACCAATCACTAAGTAAAATGACTGAAGATTAAATTGAATGTTTTTCACCTTTGCCCATTAGAAAATGGGAAAGTTCTGTGGCTCAGTTTGCCTGCTGCTGATGCAGTCACTGCTGTCTACCAGTAAGTCAGGAGTGTTGGACAGTATTAATATGTTGGCAGGGTAATATACATATCCACCTCCCCACAGTCACACTCAGATGCATGCCTCTTAAGTACAGCCTGCTCTGTGATTGCCGGTTTGCCTGTGGGTCTTAGCAAGCAGTCTTAAGGTGCTGAGGTTGGAATTAATAGTCTGCATCGGAGGCTGTGTCCTCAGCAGAGATTTTCTCATTAACGGATGATGAACTTACATTTCCTAATAGGCTTGCACGTGCTGGTCTGGGCTCTCCATAAGTGATTATATGATGTGTGTATCCCCAAAGGATGTATGTGTGTTGCTTACCTGTAGGTGTGTTAAATTATGCTGCCAATTTCACGCCAAAAATATTTAGTTTAGATACCTCTTGTGAGACTGAAGAGGCAACACTGGAAATATTTGTGTAATAATTACTCAGGGAAGGCCAGGATCTGAACATGTCAGAAATTAATTTGCTGGAATGTGTATGTGATTAGCCTGGATGCTGATGCTGTCTTGATGAGTGCTTCCCTTCACTTCTGCTGATTCTTTTTCATGTGGAATATACAACAACTGTGATGTTGAGTTAATGAAGGTTGGGGGTTTATTTTTTTGAGGACATATATATAATTGCAGGGACATAAAACATCTGTGCAATGTATATTACATATCTGTATCTGGCCTTAATTGTTACAGTTTTTCCCTTTGGATTTCAGAACTGGAGTCTGTGGAGTGTTATTGAATCTTTATTGCTTCGAAGATCCTGCGTTCATATTTGGAAATAGCGGGCTATATGACATTCCTGATCGGATTTTATTTTCTTTGCATTGCAGCTTTAAATGTCTAAAAAGTCAGGGCAGGATCTTAAAATAAGCAGCGGGTGCAGACTCCACTTCCCTGAGCCTTCGCTTTTGTTCTTTCTTGGGTTTAAGCTTTTCTTCTGAATGACTTATTTTAGACTATTTTTGTTCTTTGTGGGTGGAAAGAATTTACCTCCCTCGCTCTCATACTGTGCGCATCACCGTGATACATGTACACCCGGTGTTAGTATCTGGGAGATACCAGAGAAAGCCTTCAATTACTTTGATCTACTAGTCATGTGCTAAAAGTAGGAATGAAAGTGGTTCTTTAAACCATGGAGATTCTGATGTATTTACAGCATCGTGCTTTCCATCCCTCAGCGTTTTGTAAACGCAGGAAACTATTGTGAAGGGATCTCTTGAAGTACTGCTTGAAGAAGGCCACCCTTACTGTAGAATGGAGTGCTGGTAACACACAGACAATGGAGCACCAGGGCTTAGGGTAAGATGTGCTGTGGTCAGCTGTGGGGGCAAGTAGAAATTCTACAGTCCATAGGGGAGATACTTAAAATGCAGAAATAGGAAATAGAGCTGATGAGGTCATTTCTTCCTTTCCCTCTGCTCCCCAGGGCAGGGCTTCTCATACTTAAACCGCTTCTGACACATGACTGTTTAGCCTGTTCAGAAAAATTCAAATGATGGAGACTCCACAACTTCCCAGGGCAATCTATTCCAGTGCTCAACTGTCCTAACCATTATCCGCATGTAATCTGTGGAGGACACACAAGCTGACATAGCTTCCATGCTAAAAGGAAGGGACTTTTGAAAATACAGAATCTTTAATTTCAGGGGGCTCGTTCTCCTGTGATGTGAAAGATGGCTCCTTCCCAGCAGACAGTGCTTTGTAGCAGAGGCTGGGTGCCTGAAGACAGGTGAATCACCATTTCCAGAGCTGCTTGTGAGCCTCAGCACTCGGGAGCTCATCCCTCCTTGTGCTATGAGGGCAGAGCAGGGGTGCCAACTCAATTCCTTGTTCTCCCACGAATTTTGTATAGCTAGAACTTAGGAATTTTGTCCAGATTTCTGGATGTGTCCAGGACGCATGCAGTAAATAAACATGAGGGATATTTAGTGCCCACCTGTAACATATACAGGGAGAAAAAGAAAGGAAGGAATAACAAAATACGCTAGACAGGCTGAGGGATATTAAAAACAGTCACATAAGGAAGAGAGGCAGAGATGCTTAGGAAGGGATTTAGAGTACTGGTAGCTGTATGCTGTTGTCAAAACAGAACTGTGGGAGCTCAGTACAGTTTGTGTTGGTGTTGGTTTCCCCCTGCTGAAGCTCAGCTCTGTGAACTGGAAGCTGTCAGGGAGGGCATGTTTCAACCATGACTTAAAATTCACATTGCATTTGTTCTCAAAACGTCGTCCAACATGGTTCTGCTGGACCAGCAGCAGATAGCTTGTTCTGCAGGGCAGAAACTGTCTCTTCCTTTGTGCCATAGCTTATCCATACTGTGCTGCCACTGAACACACTGTAAGAGGAATGACAAGGGTTTTTTTGGGTGATATGTGTTCTGAGAGGAAAAGTGCAGGTGCAGGAAGGTGTGCTGTTAGGCACTGCATTGTCACAATCACCCCTGGGTGGTGGTCAGGGCTGTTGACGCAGCTTGGATGAAAAAGTGCCAGCCACACTGCCTTGCTCTTACAGTAGTTGGATGTCTCAAAGATCAGAAGTGGCTTTGGTGAGCAGTGGCCATCTGGATTAATTCAGATTCGGAGTTAGAGTGAATAGCTGGGCTCTTGCTGTTTAGCAAGCCATTGCTGGAGATCTGGAATCTGAAGCAGTCAAAGCCACCTGAGACCCCATGTGCACTGGCTGTGATTTCCCTCGCACCCTGCAGATGCACATAGGGTAACTGGGGTGCTCCCACTATAACTGTCATGTCTAGTATGTGTCCTGAAACATCCTTCCTTGGATGGCCTGGGAGCTCTCCCTAGACAGTGCCTTTCTCTTATAGAAGGAAGAGCCCATGTGGACATCCATACCTTCTGCCTCTCTTGCAACTCATGCAAAGTAGATACTGAATCAAGAACAGCTCAGAGCCGTGTGACAGCATCCTCTCTGACAGATAGCTATTTTGGCTAATGGTTTCCTGGCATTTTAGACTAGCAATCTCAGCCCTCAAAACTTTATTGTCAGAATGATGACTGTTAAATTTTACTGTTGCATTCGGTTTGGATCTGCTGCAAATTAAATTTGACTTCCTCAACCGGTCTTTACATTGCCATCTGCTGGAGGGGATCTGAGGGTGCGACTTGGCCAGCCTGCCTGAGTTCTCTTTGTGGATGAAGCAGATAAGATCTTCTTCCCTCCGCTCTCATCCTGTCAGGTATTTCAGTGCATCAGTAATATTTTAATTAAAATGGCAAAATGGATTATGTCTAACAGATAGCTGTAGGTTATATAAATACCTTAGACCTGAGCGCATTTTTAGGTACAAAAGGGTTAACTGCTCATGGTTTCATACTCGCATGGAAGAAGAATGACACTTTTTTCTTTATCAGCCGTTTTGGTGCTGTCTTTTTTAATCATTTCAGGCTTTGAGCTCCTGCTCTGAAAGAGAGTCTCTGTCTCTTCATCTTCAGCAGCTGCCAGGTCTGGAGGCCTAATCAATGCAGGTTATTGATAGCAAATCAATTAATGCAGACAAAGAATCAAAATTAAGGAGCTTTCACTAAATTAATAAGTGATTCCAAGTCTTTTAACAGAGTGCCTCAGATAAGGGCAGCTCAGTCTTCTGGGACAGCAGCTTCCAGTCCTGTGTTTCCAAAGACAATGAGCTGGAGAGAAAGCTCTGCTTTTACATTTTTTTTCTCCATTTAAATAACCTGTTTTGTTCAATAGGAAGTGCTTAAAATCTGAGTCTGGAAAGGCTGCCAGGAAGCGGGTCCTGACTGAAAAGAGCAGTTTTATCTGCCTAAGGATGTCATGGTCTTGCTCAGCTGATTCAGGGAGGACCAGTTATTTCAAAAGGCAGATTTATATAAGATACCAACCAACACCAGAGTTAAGGTTTGCTTCAATAGCAGATATATCTGAAATTGGACTAGAGATGTCCTTGGGAATAGCTAATGCAGAAAAGTCTAGAATAACTTGGAGCTCCTGCCAGACCTAGCCCTTTTGCCCTATGGCATTCCCTGGGAGAAGGTGGGTTCAATCCAGACTCCTTGCAGTTGGTTTCCTCACCCAGTCCCTGCCAGGAAGGGTCAGACAAGATGCCTGATGCTACTGGTACAGCCAGCATCCCAGCCCCATGGCCCTCAGTCCCTCCTAAGGGTCTGGGTGGATACCTGAATGCTGGGAGCTCCGTACCAGTTACTACAGTTTTTCTGCTTTCTGTCCTGCATCAACTAAGAGGGAAACCCATGGACAGTGCCGTGCAGAAAGGAGAGAGCATCTCTGGCAGTTTGTGTGTGTTGTCCTGCCTGCTATCTCCTCCTGTTTTCCTGCCTAGTAAGAAAGGCCATTCTGTGACAGGTCAGAACCTCTCCAATTGTGACAGTAATTAACAGGTGGAGATGGAGCTAGGAAGTAGATTACAGGAGTATAGATACAATGTGTAGCTTGCTGAAGATGGAAGAGCGGCCCATGAGTCTCTCCCAGCAGAGTGAAGATGCTGTCTCCCTCTTTGAGCCTGAGTCACATGAGATCCACATGCCGCTGGTTCTTGGTGCAGTCCCCAAGTGCTGTGCAGGCCAGGACAGTGCTCTGTGGGCTGAGCAGCAGAGGTGAGATCCTGCTGGCACTTGCCAAGGGGCCAGGAAAAAGGAGTTCAGTGGCCTGGCTTTCTTTATGCCCTTGATCCCATGATGCCAGGGAAAATTCCAACTTAAATTCCTGTAGGTTTTGATCGTGAGCCTAATTGCATGCCATGGTGTGTTAAAGAATGTTTTTTATATGCTGTGTGAAAGGTTCCTCGTGACTGAAATGGCTGCAGCTTCCAAAACTTCTGACTGGAAGCTTATGCCAGAGGTGCTAATATTTAGCTGAATATACAGAGATTTACAAATGTAAATCCCTTGTCCTTGCTGAGAGCAGAATTATACCTGAATCCCAAGCTTACTGGGTCAAATTTCATGTAATCAAAGGATCATCTTCTTTCTGCTGCACTGTCTACTGCTTTCTGCTGGCTGGCTGTTGCCACCCATTGCCTATTCTGTTGCTGGCACTGAAATCCAGTCTGTTATCTTCATCTGCCTGCCTCTGGACTTAAAACAGCAACACAGCTGATGTTGATCTAATCCACTGGTGGTGATCTCGTGTCAAAGAGTTAGAGCTGCACATAGAGCATGGAAGCCAATGGACACTTAGTTGGGATTGCAGCCTGAAGCTTGGATCACGTCTGGGAGAAGCACTAGGTTAACTTACCACCTGAATCGCATGGCTGAGTTGTAACACTGCGAGTAGTGAGGGTACAGTGCTGCTGTTGTTTCTGTGCCTGTTGTGAGTGACTGGCATTGCTATCCTGCGTCTTGCTTACCTCAGGCATGGTTTGCAGCCCTTAGACGTGCTATGCTTTGCCTTTCTTCCACCGCTTTCAGCTTCCTCCTACAGACGCCTGCACTGACTGCAGTTCTCTGCAGCCGCATGTCTCAGTAACTGCTTAACCTAGAAATTCATTGCTAAACAGATCTGACATCATAACACCCTGGAAAAGACTCCTCTCTCCCTTTCCCCCTCCCTGGTCCTTCTCTTTTCCCAGGATATACGGAAAGCTGTAACTACTAAATCAAAATCTATTTGATTTTTTTTTTTGGTACTCCCTTGATAACGGGGCAGCTGATCCCTATCACCCAGCTAAGGCTTATCTGCTGCCTCCAGCCTCCTGCTGGAGCAATTGGCTCCTGCGGGGATGGCGCTGGGTTATAAAGTGAGGCTGATATCACGGTCAGGGCCTTTTGCTTTCGAACTGTGACCATTGTTGGTGAGATGTTCCTGAGCAAGTGGCTTGGTTTTCTGGCAGGACTAGAAGGAAGAACTGGGATTTAGAGGTTCAAAGATGTATTTTTAATCCCCTCTTTCTTTTTTTTCCTTTCAGTTGTGAAGTGGTGTCAGGGAGCAGACAGGGTCAACAGCCTAGGCTAGAGCCAAGCTAATGGGTTGCTGGTTTTGCTTTAGCTTTGAAAGTTCCCCGGTGAGATCTTGGCCTTTTTAGGCAAGCACTGACCCACATGTGTCCTGTTCATCTCAGCCTGTTCTGAGCACAGCTCTAGCAGAAGGAAAAATGACAACTACTGTGCATAGTAATTTGTTAATTGTTAATTTTTAACTGGAATTGTATTTTTTCCTGTAACTTTTGAATGAGTTTACCAGGGTGCTGAAGAGGCTGGAGATCCATATCTGCACAGCTGGGTGTAGGTAGCTCGCTCCCAGCTACATAACACTAGTGGGATGTGGGAATAACAGCATTCCCACCCCATCCCTTCTGGCTCAGTCATGTCCTAACTGCAATGATTCAGCTATCTGGAGCCACTGGTGAGCGCTGCACTCATGTTAGCACCTTGTGATAACCAAGGTGGGAGATGAGGAAGCAAGGACTGCTACAGAGACAGCTGTGCTGGTATTATTTACCTTGTTCAGTTAGTATGTGTAATTAGATTTCCGTTACTCCAATGGGGCACTAGCTTGGGGTGAAAGGGGATAGATTTAAGCCAAATTGCCTTTCTTCCCTGAAACTGAACAGTCTGGGCAGCACATGCAGCTTTTTTGGCAGTCTGGTTCAAGATTAGTTGGCAGTACAGATAAAACTGCATTTTGCTGACCCAAGGAGAAGGGTGATGCAGGATGGTTCTTGCAGTGGGGGGTGTAAGAAAAAAGCTGAGCTAGGTGGAGTGAGGCCATGGATGAGACTCAGCCAAGTGACAGAGATTAGCTGCAAGTATGAAAATCAGAAAGGGAGGTAGTTCTTACAGCAGCTTCTGGGAAAGGCCTTCCCTCCACACACTCATTCCCAGCAGAAGTCACTGGCTTTATATATGCTGTGCCTTCTTCAGCAGCAGCCCCTCAGATTGTACAGGGCTGTTGTGGAATACAGAGTCCATGGCTGTCCTGCACAGCTGCTGCTTTTCTGAAGTGTAAAGCCATCGCTGCTCTTTATTCTGCAGTGCTGTTCTTGAAACTGGCATAGCCAGGCTGCAAATGTGGTTAAGCATGGTTCTGCTTACAGGGGAAGGGGAGTTTGGAGACTGAACTCCTCACTTTGCAGTTTCTCCTTCTCTAGATCTGTTGGTGTGGTGATAACTCTCACCCATCGCTAGCAATACCTCCTGGCACAGTGATAACCAGGCACTGGCAAGTTGCCTCAATTTAGTGACAGGTATATTGCCTGTTTCCTGTCTTTGCTGGCTTGGACTGCCATGTACATACAAGCAGTTCTGTTCAGTTTGTAAGTTAGCTCATTTCAAAACTCTCTTACGTGTGCCTAGTAACTAATACAAATGGAATAGTCTGAGAGTTAGCATGCTGAGTACTCCCAGGCTGGCTGCTTGCTGTATCGGGGGGCTTCCCTGATGTGAACTTACAGAGCTGAGCTAGAACCCTTTCAGCCAGGCTGATAAATATCATTTTGGCATTGTTCCCAAGCATGCACACTGACCACTGAGATAAACGTAGGAGTTTTTTTTGCTTTCAAGTGGGCAAAACTGTTCCGGTTGATGGTCTTTGTGTCTACAACAGCCTTGAGCATGCCAAGTCCTAATGTAGTGTAGGACTCCATAGCTTGGCTCCAGTGCTGATATTTTGACATCCAACAGCATCAGCTGGATGTGTCTGAAACAGTACCTGCTACTGAGTGGGTTACAGCCCCCCTTCTCTGCACTGAGGTCTTAGACAAGGAGACATTGTGATAAACCCTTACAGGTTTATAGTTTGAAACAAAATCATGAAGGTGCTTGCAGCAGAGCTGTACTCAGAAGAAAGCAACTTCATATACAAGTAGTTTTCCCCTATAGTTTAGACAGATTATTTTGTACTCTCAGACTGTATAATTGCAAGCGGTCAAGATAAAGTTCAGCTTGGGCAATGAATGACCACATGAATGGTTATCCTTACTGAGCCATGAACTGCCTTTGTTTAAACCACTGGAATGAAGAGCTATTACCTTCCCAGTGATTTAAACCAAAATGTCCTGTTCTGTGTTAGAGCTGAATTAAAGGAGTATGAATAATGTGTTGCCGCAGCCCAGCAGACACATAGGTATTTGCTAAGCCAAGAAAGGTTTGGAATCACATGGCTGTGCCATGCTTCTCCTCTGGTGGAATTAAAGTGATTTGATCACAGCTGCATAAACACTTGAGTTTTAAAACAGCTTTTAAAATGTGTGTGCTTGTGTTTGTCTGCATGTATTAGACCTCGACACCCAAGTGGAGGAAGTGGATGTGCAGACGCAATGGCTTTGCATCCCCAAAACAACCTGTGTCCATTCCAATGTCATGTATATACTGAAAGGGTGCCTCGGATGTGCGCTCTTTACCAATGGATTTCTGCAGATGTAGTAGGATCATAGGCCAGGAATTCCTGGTGTTCATTCCTGTCTGATGTTGCTGATTGGCAGAGTGTTACGGTGGTGACAATGAGAATCTTTTCTCCTGTAAGAAATACCTGCTTCACCCTGTCACCTAATGCTTCCCAGGTCTGGTCTGGAGACCACTCAGAATCCAGAGGACACCATGTAGTATTACAGTTTTGCAGGGCTTGTAAGGGACAGAGCCTTCTGTGTTACAACTGTGAGCTTTCCCTTTGTTGTTCTTTTCCCTCCACAAGTGGCACAGATGTTGTTGTGTTCATCATCCAAAAGCTTATGGAAAACTGAGACAACCTTATGGCTCTGATTGCACTGAAAGGTCTGAAGTTGCACCCATGTTTAGAAGTGAACATGTGTGGTTCAGCTGCCAGAAGTGAGTCCTTGCTGGTAGGTGGTTTTCACATCAGAAACAGCAACAAACTCTCTGGAAACTGGTCTTCAAGTGCTCCCCAGTGAGCAAAGGGTCAGCTGGTGGTAGAAGTGCCAGACATCTCATGGAATGGCCTGTTTCGGCAAAATGCAGTTAGACTCCAAGCTGGAGAAGTACAACTTGTTGCATTATTGCGCTCCTGGAAAGAGAAAACAAGGTCTAACAAGTGTGTTACAGAACTCAGATGCATCCCGCTATAATTTTCTTTCTGTTGTGGATACCCCAAACAGGGTTATCTTCCCATTAAGGCAATGAACTAAAGTCTGCAAAAGGCACTTCAGGATTGTTGGAACCTCTCTAGAATGGCAGCAAGCAATTGTATAGCAGTTGACAAATAAAACCATTTGTCCTTGCAGTATGGCAGCATATACTGTCTAAAATGAAAATGCAAGCTCTCATCAAATATATGCATTGGGTAAAAGCTAGAAGGGGAAAGGATGGCAGAGGGACAGAGCTAAGAGGAGACGGACCTTGCTGGGCTGCTGCCTGACAGAGCCCTGCCTGCTGGAAGGTTCAGTTTTGGCTGTGGCTGTTTAGTGTGCAGCTGGGCATTATTTTATATCTAGTGTAATTTGAAAGTAGACAGGATCTAAAAAGCTCTCAAGAGCGATGATACTGAGCAACTGGTGCTGCTGCCAGCGGTGATGGAAGCACAGATCTGAGCTGGCAGCGGGAACAGAAAACCATGCTTTAAAAAATGTTTGACATTGGGAAGCACAAAAGTTTGCTGCCATTGTCCTGCTGGGTCAGGTAAGAACTCATTGGGCAAAGCTGAACACAGGTGACTGCTCCAGTCCAGCTGCTAAACACCAGTATTGTCTATAATGGAAGCAGTTCTGATTTCTGCTTGTTTAGTTCTCAGTGTTGCTTGCAGGAAAATAAGCAAACTCCCCACTGCCTGCAGTGAGTGAGTCAACACACATCTGTCAGAAAACCAGCGTGGCAAGGGACTGGGCTGAGCTTGCACAGGGTTTCTGTTCCCTAGGCCATGGAGGGTGCTGATGACATGCTCAGCGTTGGCAGCTCTTTGACCACCTTCACTGGCAGTGAGCATGGCAGGGACAATGTTCTCTGTTCACTGGCAGCCCCGGGGAGGAGCTGTTTGCAGGTGAGTGGGAGATGGTACCAGTGTAATTAAAAAGAAATGATGAAAGCAGGGACAGAATCATTCCACTTTATGTGATGAACAAGAACACAGGTACTTTTATGGCTTTGACACATAAGGAACACCCGGAACATGGTTTTCATGCTGCATGTGTGCTTTTGCCTGCCTCCTGCAGTAGGATGAAATACTCAGATGGCTTTGTGCATAGAAGCCGACTCACTCTCTATGTCTGTATTAATTTATCTTCCATCCAGTGTTTTACAAAATAAACCAGAAGTTACTCTCTGGTAGCAGTGATGGATTCCAGAGTGCAAAAATTGACATCAGTAGAGCCTGCTGAAGTATAACCACCACCACCACCCCACCAGGGAGGGAAAGCTGAGCAACGAAGATGAGGTGACTTGGCTAAGACAATGTGAGACAGAATTAGGAATAGGAATTGGGAATTTTGTACTTAAGCCTTTGGCTCTCTGACAAGATCTCCCGTCTGTCATCAGCAGACTGGAAACATATGAGTCGTGGCTTTGTCTTTAGGAAGAAGAGATTAAATCCAAGTGGGTTATTTCAGTTTGGTCTGAAAGGCTCAGTGGCAGGTGCGAACTTTCTGCTTCCTGTCATCCAGCTCTTAATTGCTGTTTCTTTGCTGTTTGGTGTAGCATTCTGAATTGCAATGATGTTATGCTACAGCAAGACCACGCAGGCATTGCTGTGCTGCTGTCGGGTACCAAATTCTTCTTTCAGGATGGGTCTATCACAGTGTGAACTGCGAAGCCTGATCAAGTGGAAGGGCTGACTGCAAGAACTCAGTGTAATATGACCTGACATTTGCTGCATGCAGAATGGGTTACTTTAGGCACAGGTGGCTGTTGCCATACTCTCCCGACACCCATGCAACAATGTGAGCTTTTTTAAGGATGCAGGAGGTCATATCCCCTTCCTTCCCCACCAGGGAAGAAAAGGATTGAAATGTGGGGTAAGGTTTGCAGTACAGCCTGTCTTGCTGTCTCTGTTCATTTCTGATAGAAGAGATTGCCAAGGGAGAGCAGAAGGCAAGTATTTATCATTGATGATATGGGGACTTTTGGAAAGATAAGCAGGGGAGAATGAAAGGAAGCTCTGCTTGGAGTACTCTGCTACAGGGTCTGTGCAGTTACCACCGCTGCCTGATGCGAACAGTGACTCTGGAGATGGTTGCTGCCTTGTGCTCTTCAAGAAAACTGGAATGATCTAGAGAACGGTAGTAACTATGCCTGGGAAACGCTTGAGTTGCGAATGCTGCTCCATCAGAAAGTGTTTTCTGTCCCTTGCTCAGCTGAGCAGAAGATGGAACGCTGGCTCTTTGCTAATACTGACAGTAAGGTGCCCCGCTCTGTCCTTGCTGGCTGCTCAGGATCCTTCTGGTTTTCTAGTCTGGAAGTTCCGTGCTGAGGCTGTGCTGATCTCCAAGTGAAATGGGTTTTAGCAATGAGGCAGCTTGCTTTAAGGGAAAGGGAGGTGCCATAATCATTACCAACTGTCCTGACTCCTTGCTCTACTCCAGTGGAACCTGGTGAAACTTCCTGAGGCTTCAGGAGAGCTTTGGACTATCTGACCTCAAGGCTCTGCAAGGATGTTGCTGTAGCCTCAGGCATGTGGTTACAAATGAAGGGGGAGAAAAGCTGATGATAGAATGAGTGAAAGGAAAGGGCAGGAATAGATAGAATCCAGCCACATTCTACAGGGAAAAATTAACATTTCTTTTAAGCCAGCAAGATGGCAGAGCCTGGCTGCAGAGATAAGTGTGTACAGCAGTTGCCCAGTGGGATTTTACATGTTGAGAGTGTTTAGCATGCTGCAGTTAACAGTTTCATAGCCAGCTTTTCTCAGTGACATGATGCAAAGTGAAAAACCTATGACAGGAAGGTGGAGATGCATGTGCTGAATCCTACAAGAAATGTTTTCTTCCCTCTGTGGCCTAATGAATGCCTGGATGAAAGAAGAGGTGAAGCAAGTGTGTGTAAAGGACAGGTAGCTCAGATCACCTCTCCCAGGTAAAGTGACAAGGAGTTTAATGAGGATTCCCTGACAACAGACTGTGGCTGTGCTGTCTGTGCAGGCAGATCAGTCCTGTTGTGAGTTAGAGGCTTGGGGTTTGTATGTTTTAATGGGTCCCACTCCTGAGGAGGTGAACATACCCTGTCATTGGCAGTGCTGAAGCCAGGCTACGTCTTTTCTATTCACAGAAACCTAGAGTGGTTTGGGTGGAAGGGACCTTCAAGATTATCTACTTCCACCCCCTGTGCCATGGGCAGGGACATTTTCCACTGCTTTTTTGGCTATTTGGCACCATTCAATAAACTGGAACACAGGAATGGTCTGGCTTAAAGTGAACTTCTTCTTCTGGGGGCAGAAGGGCAGAGTTGTTTTCAGTGGTCTCTAACGTCTGGAAGCAGGCATTTTGTCGTGGTATATCTGAGGTGGGTCTAAACTTCTGCAGTGATGGGATTGAGGTGCTAGAGAATGATTGAAGAAGAGGGTGCTTTTCTTCCCACCCTTCTCTGAACACGACCTCTTTGGGGGCAAGGAGTGCTTCTGTGGTAAGAAATTCTTGGCTTGCTTTGATAACTGGCCCTACATGAGTGCTTGAGCTTAGTGTATTGCTTGGTGTGGGGCACTTGTGTTCACACTACCTTAGCTCAAGTTGTTTTCCTCCTGCTGCAATCCAACAGGCTGTGATGAACTTGGGCTCACCAGTTTTCATCTATACTTTGGCCCTTAGCTGCAAGAGCAGGCAGCGCTCAGATCTCACCTACCTTAACTTGGTTGTGCCGCCTCTGTTTTCTCAGTGGGGTACTGAGGTGGGTCATCGTGGTGAGACAGAAAAGACAACTAGATCTGCTGGAATTGCTTTGGAGGGGAAGAGAAACCGTGTCTGGTAAGGGGATGCGGGAAGTTTGGCTCTATGTAGCTGACAGTAAAAGGCTGATGGGTCTGAGGGAGCTGTCTGCTAAGAAAAGGTACTGGGGAAGGAGATGTGTTATTGAAGCTGAAGGGAAATGCCAGTGTAAGAGGGCTGTATAACCCAGTCCTCAACAAATTGAGGCTGCAAATGGGAAGAATGCTTCTGACCATCAGAGTGAAGTTGTGAAGCACTCTTCCTATAGGAACAGTGGAGAGAAAAATTTAATTGTCTAGGATGTTGCTAATCAATTACAGGGCATGAGTACCAATAGTAGCAGAGGCTGGACTTGGAAACATGGAATACCCCTTCCAAGTCAGGTCATACTTTTTCATTTTCCATACTAAGCAGTGAGAAATAAGCTTCACTTCTACATTCAATTTGTTCACCAAGGAGTGGGACAAGACCACTTTGAGCGTGTCTTTGGGAATGACCAAGAATTTAGCATGGAAGCTTTGAAGACAAAGGGGTATTTAATGTTAAGCTGTGGTTTAAACCTGTTTTATCAACACTGGCTTGCTGTGTAAGGAAATTGAGATGAGGAACTATCTGTTCTAAGTACAAGTAAGCGTATTTGCATGTACTTTTGTTACAGAACTGCAGGGCAATGCTGGCAATCTGAAGTTAGTCTGGGCAGAGGAAATGAACCATCAAATCTCAGCAGAGAGGATGAAGGCTATAATGCTGGCTGCTGAGAGCGGTACAGGATCCTTCTGGAATATCAGCAGAAAATAATGAGGAGATACTATCACAGGGTGGATATGCGAAACAAAATAGATGTATGTTCACAGTGAAACACTGGCAGGAATACCTTGGTAGCAGGAAATCATCTTCAGATCTGCTGGGATTCTCCTAAATGAGATGGCTGATGTTTCAGAAAATTGACATGAGTTATTTCAGGGATGTATCCCCCAAGTTTTTATTGCCATGCTGTTAGAAGAATGTCTGCTTTCCTGCAATTAACAAAGTAGGTAATTGTTTAACATTCTGTGACTGATGCCGGTAGCTGTTGTAAATTACTGTATGTGCAGAGACGAGTACCATCCATAGCAATGGAGTTGGCTAAAATGGCATAATTAAGAGGAATGGGGTGACTTAATCTCAGCTAAATTAGCAGCCGAACTGTTTGAGAAAGGAGAAGCCCAAATGACAGGTTTGGCTTTAATGTTTTTAATAGCAGTACTTGCTCTCAGTGTCTGTTCCCTCTCAACTCTTCCGACTCTTCTTTTAAATTACCGCAGGTAATCTTTACATGTAAAAGTGCCCTGTAACAACAGGTACCATGAGAAAGGAACTTGTCAGACTGGTGCGCTCTGGTGCAGTTGTTAATGCTGAGAATGTTGTTTGTGATTCTGTAGCCAATAGTCTGGATGTTTCCCTGAATCGAAGGCTCCCCTGTGTTGTTGCTCACTGCCTCTCTGCTTAGCTAAAACCAGATCTTAGCAAAATTTAGTAGTATTCTTCCATCGTTGGGCCTGCCTGTGTACATGATCACCAATAATCAGCTGCACTGTAGCAGCTTGTTTTCTGCTATCTGCCTTGTTGGAGATGATATATGAAGTATGAAGAATAATGCGAGATGTTTTTCTTAAGCTACGTTAAGCCCACTGTGCTGACAGCAGCAAAACAGAACTTGTTTTGACAGGGACTTGAGCTAACATGACATGAAAGCTAAACGCAGGGAGATGAGAATCTCTGTCAGACCCTAGTGATTTTTTTCTTTTGTGGGTCATTTTTAAAAGCCTTTCCTGGGCACTCTCCAAGGCTCCCAGGGCTTATTTTCTGAGCTGTCACTTTCTCCACAGTGTGAAAGAGAGTCCTTGGGGTTTTTTTCCCTTGGTCTTTGTTGCTTCCAGCACAAAGGCTCAAGATTTATTTTGGGACTTAGAGATCATTACAATATTGGTAGTGTTGCATCTTTATGCAGTTGTGATGTGTCACTGCGAGTTGTGGCTTCCAAGGAGACTGATGCAGTTTGACAGGAGGAACAGTGTCATGTCTCATGACAAGTTCTTTCTGCACCATGGGGCATATATGAGGAGTTAGGACCCCAACAGAGATGGCTTAACCCTGTAATCACCCTGTGTCTTCTCTCAGGCGACCAAGGGGAATTCAAATCATCTTCAGGGCATGGATCAGACAGGACTTACTTTTACTGTAACCATCAAGGAGCAGTGGCTGCCCCAACAGGTCATTGAACCAGCTCATTCTGCCATAGTCTGAAAGATGGATTGCTTTAGGTCTGGCACTTATTCATGCAGAGATGGGTATGAATAAATCCTGTGCTCCAGTGTGTAAGCTGTTTGCATACAGAGGCTGGAAAGGTGTCATTTCCACCCCTCACAAGGTTGTGTGAAGGCTTTGTGTTACTCTGAAGGTTGAAGTATTTGAGCTTGCAGGAGCAGGGGCTGAAGGTTAATGGACCCTAACAGTCTGTGACAAATAGCATTAATGCTTTTCCAGTGATCACCTATACTGAGGGATCCTGCTGGTATATAGTGGGGTGTCCTCCGGGCCTGCCCAAGTTCCCTTGCTAAAGGATGGGTGCGTATGTTCAGATATTTTCCCAGCATGATGCCAGGAGCTAGCCATTGCCTGCACCCAGTAACCAGTGTTACAGAGCCAGTTGTGAAGCTTGCCTATTCCATAGTTTAGAGCTACTGAGTTCACTTGAGCCACGATTCCCTCCTGTTTTCTGCTGCATTCTCCCCTCTGGATAATGGGTTTGCTGCTGCTGCACAGCTCAGAAACCTCAGTGGTACATGGGAGCTGATCTTAAAATAAGGAACAGCTCCAGTGTTGTCTGATTGGCAAAGGTGACTGGAAAACTGCTCACTCGAAGTGTTCTACCAGAAGTCTTTCTCCCTCAGTTCTTGTTGTGCAGTGTTCCCCTGTCACCAACATGCAATAACTAGAAATCAGTCTGTCTTGATGCCATGGGGTTTGGATGACAGCCCAATTCCCAACAGTCAGATAATAAAGGGTGTTGTATCAGCCACTGGGAACCCTTCTCCAGGGCTGCATGAGCCATGAAGAGCTTTGTTCCCAGGAGGCCATCCTGACCATTGTCCTGGGTTCAGCTGTGGCAGGCCTAACCACAACAACCATATTGCAGTGAAGTGAGCTAGGGTATAGGAAGTGCAGGTACTCTTTTATCTACTGCTGTCTATCTCCAGCTGATACAGCACAGAGATGTTTCTGCAGAGGCTTTGGGGTCAGCATTGCTGTCTTTACACAGGAGTGGCACTGAGCGCCATGACAGTATTGCTCAAGCCTTTGCATGAGCACATGGATATGCCTGGATGAAAGAAAACATCTTCAGAGAAATAGAGATCATGCTAGCAACCACTTCTGAGTATCAGAGATGCAGCTAGTATTGTCATAATTGCTAAAGACACGTAACATCTCTTCTCAAGCTGAAGATGTAATGGGAGATGAGTGTCAGGCAGCAGAGGTCATGGACCTGAATGAGTTGGCTGATTCCTTGAATGGACCTCTGTGTTTGGTGAGGAATTGGATCTGCTCCATAGTTTTCTAAAGGACTGTTGAACCCATTTGCTGTTGTCCTTCATGGCCCATAGTTTATATGAGCATCAAAAACTTACTTTTAAGCCATACTTTAGACTGTGGTAAGGGAGTGTATGAAATACAGAGCACTGGGTCTCCCTGTCACATCCTTGTGTGTGCTTCTGTGAAGGACTTCAAACCCAGGCTAGAGATGATAAAGACTCCTCCTTTGTGGTTATAATCAGCCTCCTGTCAGTGGCCAGCATAGTTTTATGTTTGATAGTTGCTGCAGTATCACACACAGGCTCAATGCTCCAGCCAGCCAAAAGCCAGGTGATGAGATAGGATGCTCTCAGCCTTCCTTTCAGAAAGCCTTTTGCCCCTGTCAGAATCACTCCAATCTCCCTAGGCGCTTTCAAATAGCACCTGTGTGCAGGAATGCAGGTGCTGAGTCGCATCCCCAGTCTTGCCGAGAGCTACTAGCAGCATGCTGGGGTTTGACACTGTAATAATAGATTCCTTTTGTCAGATGAAATTAATCTTGGATTATCTGCTTCACCAATCCAAATACAGGCTCCTACATTAGCATCCACTTTCCTTAGGCTTGAATCTTTCAGGAAATAGATGCAAATAGGAAAACCTGGAGAAGTTAACCGAGGTTGTAAATCCCAGCCACATCACACGTGAGCCTGGGAGGTAGACAGCAGCTTTCAGACAACTTCCTACAAATTGAGAGTGAGTGCTGCACTCTCATACATCTTATTAAAGCTGTGGTGAGAAAGAGGCTTTTTAATACAGTGCCCCTGTGCTTGAAGCAACCACTCCCATCTAAGCAACAAAAAATGCTGTCATCTCCCTCCAGCCAGTGGAATCCAGATTAACTTCTGCCCTCTGAATTAACACACTAAAACTTTGTAATGAGTCACTCAGGGCTGCACTCAACAGATCTGACTCCAGCCTGCTGTGTCAACAGCTGCAGCAATCCGGGGAGCGCTTTGCTATGTCTCCTCCTCCCTGCCCACATCACCTGCAATGTTTGGGTTTTCAGTTTAGCTGGTAGGTGATTCTGAGGGGGGAAAAGCGTGAGTAGGTGAAAGGAAGGAGGACCAGTATTTCACATTGCAGTGCAGAAGTGCCTGAGCTAGTGAAGAACCATTTTGGATTGGAAGTAGGATTGGCAAGGTGAAATATTTTGAGCCAGGACCACTCAGATGTAGGATGCTCTGTCAGAGCTTCCTGGGTCAAACCAAGCTCCTCCGTCCTTTGCTGTGCTGTGTGGATGTGAACCCCTTTGTCTTCGTGCTGCATCATTGCTGAGTGTCACATGCACCCAAATTGCCCGAGGTTTAATTTCAGGAAATGTGCATGTTTTCTTAGTTGGTTTTATTGTTTTCCTTTTTTTGCAGTCAGACTCCGGCTTCCTCCAGCTGGAGCTTTAGAACCTTTGGAATTGTCGTCCAAGCGTGATTTAAAAACTTGCTAGGAGTGGAAATGCAATTAAGGTGCCTTAACCACCTTTACTCTTGCCCTGCAGCAAAGCAAAGGAAAACAATTTGGTTTTAAAGGTTATTGTAATCTCGAGCTTTAAACTCTAACATGCCTTAATCATTATTGAATGGTTATTGAAGAAGTTTACTTTCGTCACAGTCATAAATAATTGCCAAGTAAAATGCAACTTTTACATTTTTCTGAGACAAATGGCACAATAATAGTGGTCAGTGTGGCCATTTTGTGGAAGGCAGAGGTAAGCATCAGCAAATGAAACAGTCTGAAGTTTCAGCTGGCGCGATGAAGTAGTGATATTCACGCAAGCACAGATGAAGAGCGCGATACCTTTTTTTGCCTTCCTCTAAAGAAGGAGAATCAGTGTGTCATAGGCTACATTTCAAGACAAACTGTGTGTTTCAGTCTGATCCTGCGATCACCCACTCGTGCTTAGCATGGTATTTCTGGGGACTGCTCACACATTTAATGTGCAGACTGACAGATGTTGCTCTAGCACAAGGGCTGGATCTGTCTTCTCAAAGCTTCACTCTGCTTGCATTTGGGAGCACAGGGATGAAGGGCAAAAGAAGGGTCTTTGTCAGGGGTGCAGCAGGGCTGATCTGCTTGGACCACATAGGACTGCTCTCTGGATAAGTGCTACCAGCCTGTCCTCACCCCATCTTCTACCATGTTGCTAAGCTGACTTGGCAGGTTGTATGGCGCCACACAAGAGAAGAATCTGTCCCTTAGGCTGGTTTATCTTAATGAGATGGAGAGCTTGAAGTGCACGTTCTTCCATTTCTTTAGGTTCTTTCCAGAGACAGAAGAACCTCCTGTCTTTCTCAAAGGATGAAGTTTTGAATTTTTGGTTAAGTAAAGGGAAATTCTTCATCCCGCATGAAGGCTTTTATCGCTCTGTGCCTTTGCCGTTATAGATCTTTCTGTGAGCTGCAAGATGAGGATTTCAAAGCCTGTCACTGTTGGTCTTCACTGTTGTCTGCGGTGTGAGGAAAGTTGAGCCAATCGCATACTTGGAAACTTTCCACCTTCACAGGGAAGGAAGGACAGAATGTGATGTGGATCTGTGCTGCTGCAAACCCTGCTGGCTCTGCTTGAGATCCGGTTGTACATCGGCAGCTCAGCTGTTCTGGGCAAGGGGGTTCATTACACATTGCCCTGCTTATCAGGTGCACCAATTTGTTAGTGCCTGAGCTGCTATAAGCTGACGCTTCATTTGGAAAGCAGTCGCTGTCCTCTCCTGACAGCATTCTGTGATCCATATTTTTTTTACAGCTGGTATAATCTGCAAATCAAGTACTTCTGGCAGCTTTTGTAGCTCCATATAGTACACTAATATTCATCTGAGCAACTGCCGTTTGCCTTTAATCTGCCCAGATCCAATTATTGGAAGTATCCACAGGTGAAGCATTAGAGGCCATGTGTCCTTTCCTTTTAAAAAGGGGGAGCTCTGTTTTATCTGTCATGGCTGGATGTAGGAGCTCCATTCCTGGTCATCCAGTGGCATGTGATGTTACAAGCACTTCTCTGTGCTCTGTTGCCTTCGTTCTCTCATACGTGCAGTAATACTGCAGCACTCCTCCATCTGTAACATGGTTGGAAGTCTACAGTGTGCTTAACGTGACCAGGAGAGACCTGTACATCTGGCCTCTTTCGTTTGTTCAGTTTTATTGGAGAATAAAAGTTTATTCAGTACTATCTTCCTTTCGAAAATAGAAGCAGTGATACTGGAGTCTTCCATAGCAGGCGTGGGCTGGGACAGTTAAAGGAAGTCAGGAAAACGGAGGAAAATGGGAGAAAACATCAGTTGTGGTTGCTGGCTCAGTGTTTCCCAAATATTGCATGTTGGCAACACTAATTGAAGTGATAACAATAAAGTCTAAACTCTCCTCTCATATACTTGCTGTGCAAGTGCACAGAGGTACTAGCAGTAAGGGTGTTACATCAATATAATTGCTTTATATGTTTAAGAGGCTGGCAAAAAACAAGGCTGTAAAGGGTTCAGGTGTGCAAGGAATGCAAGAGCAAGATTGCTTTTGCCTGAGATCATAGTTACATGTTCAGCATGTCTCTAATCCTCTTTTCCCCCCTGGACTGTGTTTCTCTACCTCCTTAGGGGATTTTGATCCACCAGTAGAAAAGCGCAAGCTATTACTCAGCCATAATTGCCTGCGGAAGTATGCCCATCCAAAACCTTGATTGCCAGCACCTCTGAGATCCTAAGTGAGTCTGAGTGAGAGAATAGTCTCTGCTGCTGGTGGGTTAATGAATTGCCTCAGTTTTCCTAATGCTCCTTTGATCTGGCTGCGGTCTGTCATGGACTGCAGTGTGCATGCAGTAGGGAAGACCACTGGAAGCTCAGCTGTTCAGTGTGTCTCTCTGAGTGTGGCTGTGTGCACCATACCAGAGGTGGCATTTTACAGCAGCAGCAATGTTACACGAAGTGTACGAGAGTGATGAGTTGCCCAGTGGGGCTGGGTCACTGAGGCCAGTTAGAAAATACTGGCACTTCTCTGTGGAAACAGAGCAATGTTTGGGGAGAGGCACGGGAACTGGACTTACTGGCATGGATGTCCCCGCTTAGAGTGGTAGCCTGTGCTCAGCTGACAGGATTTTTCCTCTCAGTAATTTCAGAGGTGATAAAAGTTAATACAGTCTTTTTTTAGGGGCTGTTTGGTGATATTTAGCAAAAAAGTTTGTGGTCTCAGCTGTAAACCAAATAGGCCATGTACCCCAGTTGGCATAATTGTCCCCTCAGTCGCTGCTGAGCTCTCAGCCAGAGAGCTGAACTGAGGCCATGGAGACAGAATGATCTCCTTGCTCTGAGACACTCCTGCCAGCTCAACGTAGGAGCTCACCAACAGCATGATGAAAAGTGATGCCTGGGCTGTGGCCCTTTGGTGCCAGCAGAGCTCTCAGCCAAGCACCTTCACCTTCCCTAGGTTGTTAGGACATCCTTGAAGAGGAAGAGCCTATGGCTTTGCCTGCCTGGCAGTTGTGTGAAGACAATAGAAGAGCCAGGCAGCTGCTTGATACACCACCCCTTCTGCTGGCTACCAGTGAGACCTGGGCTGGCTGAGGGAGGCACCCACCCAGCCGGAACAGAGAAGGCCCATTAAGAGTCAATGCCTGCAATTAGACATGAGCTGCAAGAGCTGGAGGTTTCAGAAAGATGACAGTGGGTGTGAAACAGTGTAACATTGCCATTAATTCCAAATGTCTCCTCTCTGGCCAGAAAGAAGTGCCCAGATTTTTTAGTCAATATTAATTTTACACTTGGCACCACAGGAGAGTGTGAACTGCGGAGTTCACAAAGGGTCCATCTAATAAACAGACAATAGAAAATCACAAAAGCAGAGATTGAGTTCACTTGCCCAGGCAATGAGTCTCTAATAACCATGAGGGCTTCAAGGGCAATGGAAAATTCTGAGCTATAATGAGGAGCTGCAGCAAGCGCCTGTGCTGTGGCTCTCTGATGGGCACACGTAGGAGTAGTGAGAGAAGGTGGGATGGTGTGGCATTGTGTGGGAGGGAGGAGGTCTTGGATCTGGAATAAGAAACAGACAAGGAGGTGGCTATTGTGTCACAGGTGTGCCAGATGAGAAAAGCAAATTGCTGCCCTGCAGATGCATCCCAAGGCTGTTATCCATTTGATGTCCTCGAGAAGAGAGTTTGACATTTTAGATGGCTCCCACGTGCACGCTGTCAGGTTTGCTCTGCCCCTTCCTGTTTTGATCACCCCTCTATCCAGGTTACCTGGTTACCTCAAGCAAGCCATCGCTGTCTGCTGGTGATGCGCAGGATACTAACCATCAGGCTTTCAGAGCTGCAGCGGTTAGCCAAGTGATTACTGCAGAAGTAAGGGATGAACTTGATTCCAACGAGCCAGATGCTATTAGCTTTCTAATAAAGCCCGAGGAAACTCTCTGGGAACAGGAGATAGAATAAGAAAAACAGATTGCTTTGAGAGAGGTGTTTGCCAGCTTTCCTCAACTTCCAGGCAGCCTGCAAGACAGCCAGCGAAGTCTGCAAAACTAGTTTCTTCTAGTCAGTCTTGTTGCTAGCATGAGGCTTTCCAAACATGGGACTACTGAATTTCAGCACTGTATTGCAACCAGTCTGTGGGCACTTCAAGCTTCCATGTGCCTTCGTGCTTCATGCCTCAAACTCTCCCTTCTTCCTGGGATAGCAGGGTCCAAAGCTGGGTAACAGACTGAAGACTCCATTTCCTGCTTTGGCTGAGATGATGTTTCAAAATAGAGGTGCCTTTCAAAACAGGTTGATTTTTCTGCAGAATTGTTCTTTTCGTTCCTTTTACTTTTTTCTCCTGAACATTTTTAATATCTGTAGAATCTGAATTCTACCTTGATTGAAATGACACCACTGCTATCAAAATTCAAAGCCTGTCTCTGGAGCCCCAAGCCATTGAACTCCTGGACACACCTACTACCTGGTTAATGAATACATCTCAAGGAACCGTGTTTTCATCTCTGTAACACTGTTAGAGGTTTTGATCTGGCTGTTAAAGAAGCAGGGTGAAAGAGTAAGACGATGCCTGTCTCTGTATTACCTATATGGGACAAGGTACCAGTGGATGGTGCATCTGATCAGCTATAATGTTCCAGGCTGGTATCTGGATAGGAAGCCACTGGTAGTTTGAGGGTTTTTTTAAGATCAGAAGAGGGAAAGAGGCCGAGGTTCCTCAGCACAGGAAGCAGTTGTGGTCCTGGCAGTGAGGTGAAGAAAAATGAAATGCAGGGCATGCAGAGTCCTTGGTAAGAGAGAAAATGCAAGCCCTGGTAAAGAAACACTGAGAAAACAAAGTGTGGTTAGGCTTTAGAGTAGGAATAAGGGATATGAGTGAAGTCCATGTGTCAGAGAAGAGAAATGGGGCAGATAGACTCCATTTATCAATGGTCACTGTACTCAAAAAGTAACAGTGAAACCAAATGACATTTGCACTGAGGTCTGCTCTCCTGCATAGGGTATGCGAGAGGGGGTTGTGTCGAAGGATGTATGGGGGGGGCTTTATACCTGCTCTCACTAGATCTTTCATTCTGAGCTCTGCCATCCGGCTGCTTGGTGAGGGTGTCAATAGCGCCTTTTTGCTCCCACATGCTGTCCCAGAACATATGTTGGCAAAACACATTTGTGATTTGGACCCAGAATCCAACATTTGAGCAGCACTGAATGCTAACAAATTGCCAGGACTGGGAGGTTTCACCTTGAGGTCTGAGGAACTCAAGGATGAAACAGCTGCATTGCCAAAGGCAGTGTGGAACATTTCTCTTAAAGATTCCTTGGCACCTGCAGCATGGAGGATGGGTAAATATTGCATCAATCTTGTAAACCAAAAAGGTTTTGGGAGGTTCTGGGAACTGAAGGCTGGTGGTAACCTGACATGTATAGAGCATAAACCAGTAGGAGCTGCCATAGAGGAAAATGCATTTGACAATGAGATAAACACAATCAGTTCTGGGAAAGTCAATGGGATTTCTGTAAAGGCAAGAGGTTTGTCTTGCAAATCTCTCGGAGTTCTTTGAGAAGTGTGTAGGTAAGAACGCAGCAGCTCATACTAGACTACACTAGACTTTGCCAAAGTTACGAAATACCTCATTGGGAACCTGAGCAGGCACTGCCTGGGAGAGAAGGTCCTGAGATGTGTAAATAATTGGCAAAGAGACAGGAAACAAGATAGGAGGAAATGGGAGAAAAGTTACCCTGGTGGAAGGATGTTGCAGGGGAAAGGAACAAAGAACGAACCAGAAACGTACACCAGGAACACTTGCAGTGATCTGGGTGGTGTGTCTGGGTTTGATCTGGGGTTAGTTTGGGGGTTTTTAATTAAAAAAGCCTGCTGTGCTTTCACTTTGCACACAAAATGTGGGGTTTTTTTCTTCATCCTCTAGCAGTATATTAGACATGGGAAAATGCCAAGAATGGCATCTCTATAGGTCTGAATGAGAAGTTGTCTTCAGCTTGGAGGAAACATGACTGAGAAGTATAGCAAAGATGGTAGAGCATGGATAGGGACTGACTTTGTCTGCCCCTAGGCAAGAACAAAGGTTTTCCAAAGAAAATCTTGGCCTGAACCATCATGACTTTTTAACTCTTATGTTCTATTGGGTGATTTTAGCCATATAGAATGGAATCACTTGCCCTAAGGAATACTGCTTTTCTACCTGAGTCCCTTTTCTGAAAAGGGAAGACACAGCCTTCCTAGGTAAAATTCTGTGTGCAAAGTGATGGATTCACTATTCTGGCCCAGCCTGCAGACACAGGTTTGGCTGTGGAGGGAGTTTCCTCACCCAGATGAGTCACTGTCACTAGTGTTTATGCCATATATGTATGATGATCCTTTTGATCTCTCTAGGCATGTGGGTTTCTTCTGCTTGGGTAACTGGAGGCTAGCCCAGCTCATCTGAACTGGCAGCTGGAAAGGTGGAGACTGATCAGAAATAGCCAGAAATTGATAGGACCCTTTCCGGAGGCCTCTCTTCCCTTTGTACTTTGAAGGTATTGCGTGCTTTATTGCCGTGTTTGCCATTACTTATAGACTTCCCTTTGTCATCTCTGTCACAATAGACGAGACCTTTCATAAGAGCTGGGTAAGTGAGAAGGTTGGAAGGGGCAGGCTCAAAGTGTACTTCAGAGCACCTGCATATTCAGCCTTAGCCTGTCTTACTGGAGGCTAAATACACCTGAGTTGTTCTCTGCAAATCCCAAACAATCAATCTGTGGCTTAAAGGACTGCACTGGGGTGGACAGGTATTTTATCACCAGCAGGCCGGCTCCCACCTGCGATAGCCCGTGGCCCCATCCAAAGGTCTGTTAGGAGGGCTGAGCAAGACTCTTCACATCATGTTCTCTTTTATGTGCCTCATTACTGAATCAGCTCTGATACCTTGCCTCTGTGTGAGCTGTGTGTAATGTTTGGGTCATAAAGATTAAGGCTTGTGTTTGTCCCTGGACATTTAGCGCTTGAGAAAAATCAGCGCCTGTCAGGAAAGCCTGGATGAATGGCTCTTTTCTGACTCATCCTGCTTTTCCATTACTTCCCCTTGCTAAGTCCCATTTCTCTGCTTCAGTCCTACCAACACACCATTATTCTCACCTTGAATAGAGCCACATGTGAAGTGTGTCTAGCAGAGAGGTGTTTTTGTGGATGTGTATTTTGTGTGGGAGCCCTTGGGGCTTTTCTTTTGGGAAGCCATGAAGAAGAAATGATTTACCAGAGTAAAGAGCAGTGCTACCAGAGCTGTGAAGGACAGAAGTGGCACGAAGTACCTGAGATCTGAAAATGGTGAAACCAGAATGCTGAAGTGTAAGTAAAGTGTGCAGAGGTTCTATGATTCTATACGAGAATGGGAGGAACCAAACCAAAGAATCCTAAGAATAGGTTTACCAGCAATTTTGAACTCAGATTTTTCTAGTGTTTGGTTTCTAACAACTTGCAATCAGCTAATCCTTGTGCTGTCAAAGCAGGTGTTTAACCATCTCTGCCGGTGCCAAATTGCATGTGTTTCAGTCGCTTGTAGTTTCTGAAAACCCTGTCTGCTCAGTGGCATTTATGCTCATGGGTAACTTGGTGACTGAGGGATAAGAACCTGCACATTTACCTCTGGGAAACGTGTGGGGAGAGTGCCACTCTGTGGTGACACAGCAAACGTCATCCTTGGCATGGAGGGTTTAAAAGAGCAACTCTTTGAAGTTAATGGTTCCTGATTTCTCCCCAGGATTTGGGTTCTGCAAGTAAAGAAGCAACACTTCAAGCAGTTGTAGTTTGCTTATCTATTCCGTTTCCTTCCCTTCTCTCTCCCGATAGCCTTTTGACAAAGGTGAGGCAAAACGTGTACTTTTCCAGTTGTGTGTTAACTCAGCCTTCTCTTTAAAATGAGTGCGCCACCCCTGGTGGTGTTCACGACCAGGTTGGACAGAGCCTTGGGTGGCATGGTTTAATGTGAGGTGTCCCTGCCCATGGCAGGGGGTTTGGAACTAGAGGATCTTAAGGTCCTTTCCAACCCTAACTATTCTATGATTCTATGTCTTTCCTCAAGGAATAGTGAAGAAGTAAGGACAGAACGCATACAGATAATATACCATGTCCTGCAGTGTTCTCCAAACAACCTGTTGCAGATTGTCTCAGGCATGGACAACACAAGTTTGGGGACTTGGGGCTGTGCTTTCTCACACCTGAGCTAGGGTGGTACTGTGATCATTCCTCTGTTACAGCATGCACTCTGCACCCCACAGTGCTCACACTGAAACCAAAGTCTTCTCTGTCCCCTGTCCTGGCATCCTCATAACCTGATCATTTGGCTTTACTGAGTAGGTCTCACACCTTGGTCCTTGATTTTCAATGCTTTTTAGCACCTTAAATATTGCGTCTGTGGCTAATTTGCTGTGGTTCTGCTCTGAGGAAGGGAACACTTCCCTCTGAAGTTCTGCTGTTTGTTGTAAGATTGAACAGAAAAGAAAACAGTGAGCAGGAGCCACCTTGCCAGGGGCATAGCCTGTAGGCTGGACCCATGCTGTAAGCCTAGCACTGGCTCTGCAGCTAATCCATCAGCATGCTTACTGGTTCTTTGCAGACACCTTTCCAAAATAGTCTGACTTCAGGAGTTCTTCAGCTGGATCATAAGAAATTTGGTAGTATTTAGAAGTGCATGTGAGCTTCCCCCTTTCACTCCTCCAAAGCCTAAAAGGATTCAAGTAATGGTGTCTTGAAGCTGCACATGGGATACGCATCAGAAAATCAAGAAAGGAGGCATGATGCGCACTCCTATTGTTGCTTCTTTAGCATGAATCTACTTGATGTAGCATCTGGGACGCTCCTCTGATTCTCTTGCTGGGACACACCAGCCTTTCATCTACCTGATAACTTTCTAGAGGAACGTTAGAATTAAGGACACAATCACTACAAGGGCCTTCCTGAGATGTATGCTGCAATCCTCAGAATGGCCTTATTCAGATGTGGAAAAGACACATTTTTGTCTGTCCTGCACTGCCTCTCGTACAGAAGTTTGGACCTTCCAGCTGGGATGCTAGTGAAATCCTCTTGCCAGCAAAGAAGATTTGGGAAGCTGTAAATACCACTTCCTGAGGACCTACTCATTTCCTTTAAACACTCCACCTTTATGTGGTGTTGCTGTGCTAATCCTTTGGATGGCAGCCTAATGGATAATCATGGGCCTGAGCTGTCTCCTGCAGAAACATACATCTTCCTCCATATGTACACCTAACCCCCAGTGTTTGGGATGCTGCTTGCTATACCTGCCAGTCTGTGCTCCTCAGCCATAGGCTTCCCGCTCTGCATCTTATAGGGTAGTCCTCTGATATGGGCTGCTTGCCATGGGTCTCTCTGCTAATGCTCTTGGTTGCCTCTGGTCACAGATGAGAATTATCCAGCTTTTACTTTCCCGCTGGGATCAAGTCCTTATTCGTATGCAGCTGTCTCCTGGTGGAAGGTTCATTTTGTGTTACAAAGGTCCTTTGAGACCACCGCCAGGCCGCCATTCACAATGTCTCCACATGTCTTTATCGAGCAAGGTGTGAGCTCTTTCTAGTTCGAACTGCACCTTTCTTGCCTGCAGCAAAGCTCTTCCCTCTTCACTTCTTATTCTCAGTTGTCCCACCTTCCATGTCTGTGTGTTGTCAGGAACAGTCGCTGACTCCTACTATAAAGGTAAAAAAGGGTCAGCCTTATTAGCAGATGCCAGCATTTATGGTGTTGCTTCACCAGGATTCACCCTTCCCATTGCAAGAGCCAAATTCTACCACCTCTGGTAATTAATTGACAGCATTTTGGGCCGTGAAATAGTGAAGTATCCTTTAGCTTCCCCAGTGTGAATCACAAGCTTTGTAGCTGTAGGACCATCTGGATTGCAAAGACTCTGAAGTGATACCCAGCCAGTTCAGGAGATTTTGCAGCCGTGGAGAACGAGTAGAAATTAATTCTAGTCCCTGTGAATTGCCTATTTTGGCCTTTTGATAGATACAGTTCTGCATGAACATACTTAAGAGCAGCCTAGTTAGAAACTTACTGTCATAGCAAAGAGAGCTGCCAGGCAGCCTGAGAAGCGGCTAAACACACTTCATTTCTTGGGGGAGCCTTATTACCATCCATGCCAATCCTAGTACATGTGTGAGACCCATTTTTAGCTTCTCCATGGGAAGAGGCTCCATAAACTTGTAGCTTATTCCACTACCTTGCTGCCCTGACCATGAAGTCATTAGACTTTCCTTAATGTTCACCCTAACTTTCCCTTCTGCATTTAAATTGACTTTTTATCCCATCCACACATTATTCTTTCCTTGATACTGCACTGTTCTGTGCATTTGAAAACCATTATTATGTCCTTTCTGTTCTCCTGTCTCTAGGTTTAACAACCCAGTTTCTCAGTCTTTCCTCACAGGCCATGTTTTTGAAGCCTTTGATTTCTGGAGGTCTTCCAGCAAGTCCACAACTTTCTCAAAGTGAGATTTTGTAAAGCTGCAGCATCCGGAGAGTTCAAATTGCTCTTGAGCATAATATGAGAATTAAAAACCACAGTATTATGGGGTACACTTCCATTACAATGGTAAAATAGAGCATGGCAAATCTGTTTCTTATCTTCTGGAAATCACATCTCAGCCTAATCTTCAGTTGCAATATTCATTAATACAGCCTGAATAATAGGCATGTATAGAACCATTGTAATGAAAGCTACTTTCATAGCACTTAGGAGACACAGGGTTGAGCACATGAGAGGTTCTGACAAGATCAGGATAGCAGTGAATGAAGCTCTTTATATACATCTGTCTAACAGGATGGGATTATACACAAATGAATCTATAGTTGGTGTTAGCCTGCATGTATCATGCTATACTGCAGTGACTGGTCTAGTTTCTGGAGCAGTAATGATAAAGAATAGGAATGCAGTAGAGATTTGCACTGCATTGTGGTAAAAACACTGCATGTTTTCTATAGGAAGCTAGTTCTTGCAGGCACAAGGTAGCCCATGTATAGAGCAAGTCTTGCTGCAAACACACAAAACCCTCTCAGGACATCAATATCTTAGCGAGGCAGTCAGGAGCGGAAACCTTGCCGATTTGACACTCCTGTCCTCTGGATTTGGCTGCTGCTGCTTTCCTGCTGATTGGTCCAGTCCATCATGGGACCTCCAAAAGAGAAATTCCATCAAAGGGTACAGTTATAAAGAGGCTGCAGCCCTTGGCCACAGCAGC
>WYDI02039451.1:32957-78819 GCA_009867235.2 Psittacus erithacus
CATCATGGGACCTCCAAAAGAGAAATTCCATCAAAGGGTACAGTTATAAAGAGGCTGCAGCCCTTGGCCACAGCAGCTTTTCTGAGGTGTTCTGAGGACAGAAGCAGAATAGACAGGGTTGAGGCAGTCCTGTTCTGCATCTGACAGCCAGGAGCCAGTCTCTGTTTAGCGCAGAACTCTGCTGGTTTGGTGTGCACTGAGAACAGGTAGCTCAAAACCCTTGTGTTTCAGAGCTTGCCTCTTGGCACTGAGGCTGCCCAGGGGAAGAAATCCTGTGATTTGAATGAAGGGGTAGAGGGAACAGGGACCAGTATGTCCAAGGAAAGCTTCAATAGTATCCTCACATACATAGCTGGATGGAATCAGCACATGCTTAAACTGTTTTGTAACAATATCCTACCTTGATATTGCTGTCTAAAGATACTGATCTTAATTCCCCTTCTTCACAAAACACACAACTGCTATCGCACCATAGAGTGGCAATGGACCCATTGGTTAATTCATGTTTGTAAAGCAGTTAAATGGGATGGTAAGGACCACTGTTGTAAAGTCCAGGGGGAAACAGGGACCTTTACCTTCTGAAAAAGAGTTGTACAGAGCAGTAAAGAACTGGCCAAAAGAGTGAAAAGAAACAGCAATGTTTACTGGATGGGAGGGACAGCTTGTGCCATGAATGGGAATGCTGTTGAAAAAACCCATTTTGTGTTCCTAAAGGGCTCTTGTGATCCTTGGCTGTTGAACCACAGGAGTGGAAAAGAGGAATTAATTTTACCTCTGGTTTAATGGAGGTCAAGGCAGCTACTGAAGTAGGGCAATGCTGCTCTGGTACCCTCTTGAAAGGTATTAATATTTGAAGATGAGAGCTTGTTTTGTTGTTGTTGTTTTTGTTTAAGGCTTTACAGTGTGAGGCTTAAGGAGCTCAGTCTGTTTAATTATTTAGAAGAATGGTGTGAGTGGACTTGATAACAGGGTAAAGTATCGCTGAGCAGGGGAGGCAGGGAATAGGTAGGCTTGGTGCTTATCAGAGAGAAGTAAGATAAGAACCTGCAATCTGAAAGCACACGAATCAAATTGTAAATTGGGCACCCTTTTTAAAGGGGATTAACCACCACAACATGTATCTAAGGGTAGTGGTACATTCTCCATCCCATAATGCCTTTAAATCAAGAACACGTGATTTTCTGGGACTCATGCTTCCAGAAAGTATAAGAGTTTTGGGCTCATTCCAAGGATAATGATGAAATGACATTTATATACAAAATGACCGAATCATTTCTCTTGGCCTTAAATGTTAATGAAATTATGAAGTGTGGATATTAAATTAAAGACACTCTCCTCCAATATATGCCCAATAAAGATTAAATAGGACTCCATTTGCCATTTTTATATGTGACATTTCTTAACTAGACGTTTAATTTCCACGACATTAATAATGTTCTTTAGCACTTGTAACAGTCAACTGTCTCTGGTTTAGTGCTGTAGAATTCAGGTCCATGCTTCCTTGCCAGGAAGGGTTTGTATGAAGTGCAGAATTCTTCATTTCATGCAAAGCACAACAATTCAGGCTCTGACTTAGTCATTGTGCTTCTCATGCATCCAGCTTTGTCTCTGGTGATATTGAAGAAAATAATAGGAAAATATTTGTAATGTAAAAAACCAAAACCAGAAAGTTTGTGTATTTCCACAGATACAGTAGCTTGTGTGCAGGAGGAGTTCTGATATGTTGGGTGTATTTAAGCATTTAGATTAATAGATAGTAATTTTCAGGTACTTCAATTCATACACTCTAATTGTTGGATTAGACATTGTTGCAGGGGTGATCAAAGGCTTTTCTTAACAGTTCATGCTGATTTTGTTTTATTAGCAGTTAGGAGCTCCAAGTAAAGTCTTAAGCCACTTTGCTTAAGACCTGAGTAATTATATGGTGGAAAATATATCTCTTCCCAAAGAAAATGTTGTCTAAATAAGCAAGATGTTGCTGGGTTTGTGTGTTATCTCTACTTCACATGTGGGAAACTGCATACAAAGGAGGAAAGGTGACTTCCCTGAGATCACGGAGGAAGCACATGGCAGCCCAAGAACTGGGTGCATTTCCAGAGCCCCCATGTACATCTTTAACCAGGAGATCATCGCTCCCATGTTAAAGGTGGAGACATACTTTCCAGAGTGTAGTAAGTGAATTAGGTGCTTTACTGACATTTTTGGGTGTTGCTGAGAATCTCAAGTGTTTGCAAATGTTATATGGGCAGCTCTGGGGGGAAAATAAAATACCTTCAGTTTACTCAATTGTATTACCTCTGTAAGCAGTTCACCACTTGACATAAAGAAGAGTCTCAGACTGTGTCTCTTAACATAATGCAATGGGTTTTCTGCAGGTGCAGACTGAGATAGTTTAAGTCTCTGGTTTTACTAATGGTGATGTGTCAAAAACCCCAATATGCATGTCTTAGTCATGTAAAAAGTCTTCATTCTCTTTTGCAAAATACTTCTAGGGACTTTTGCTGGCTCTAACGGTTGTTCACATAATTAATATAGCAAACCTAACTTAGAGCCATGCAACGTCTCCTTTTGAAATACAGTTATGCTCAACTGAAGTCAGCTTCCCATTTTTATTTGTGGCTTATAGTAAATGCCCTGAGTGCATTTTAGCTTGGATTAATGACCTCTTTATCATCACAAGCCTTCCTGGGGACACCTCTTTGGGGTTTCTTTGTTTTGTCTTTTTTTCTTTCCTGAAACAGTGTCAGCATGATTCTTTCTAGCGTTTGTAAAGTGGGAAGTCCATGAAATGATCTGTCCCCTTTATTCAGATCATTCATTTCACATTTGGAAACTGACCTTATTTCTAGGAAGCAGGGCAGTGGTATGAGCTGCTTGGTGTAAGTGCTCTGGTTGGGGACTGACTTAGTTTAGTGTGAGATTCCAGGCAGTTGAAGTGAGCTCGGTTTCACTTGCTGTTGCTACTCAGGACTGCCATCAGAAGGAGATAGCTGGCAGTGCTGATGCTGCTTTCCATATCACTATTGGGAGTGCAATAACGAGAGTTTGACTCATTGTAAGGCTCCTGCAATGAATGTGTGCAGAGACTTCGGTTAGCAGCTTCCCTCCAGCAAAGAAGGGGTCAGCAGTTGGGTACCTCTGTCTTTCTCTCCTGCCTTCACCGCTGGGTCTGCTGCAGTCAGGTCAAGTGGCGCTGCCCAACTTCTCAACAGGTAATTGTGCTCCTTTCTTTACGCGTTAGCAAGCCTACGTTTGAAATGCGTATGCAAAGCTCCTCTGCAAGATGCTGCAGATTATTAAGGCACAGGAGTTAATAAATTGTGTCTCGGGATTGAGAAATACTTGGTTTGGAAGTAGGTAAAGGCACAAAACTGAGTGTCTTGTATGTCCCCGAGCCAGGTGCCGAATGCCTGGTTCCTGGTGCCTCACCAGGAAGCGCAGAGGGCCATTTCCTGGTTTTGTGGCAGTGGACAGTGTTTTGCAGATGCCAGTAGTTAGGCTGAACCAGACAGTAATTCCACAGAGGATCAAGGTGTGCTGCTATCTGAAGTAAAAGCTGACTGTGATTTTTGTTTTAGTAACCACAGATTTCTCCTCATCCTTTTAATTCCATGTAAATGCTGGTGTCTTCTCCACTGATCTAACTCTGCAGTGCTTGGGGAGCTTGCTTTTTGGTGAAAGTGTCTGGACAATGACTTAAAGAAAAGGAAGAATCCTTTAGCAAACCTTTGGGTCTTTGGGCAAGTTCAGCAGGCTCTCAATGTGTCATGCTAGGGAGCCTGCAGTCCACACAAAGGCATTACATGTCACTTATCTGGCTTGATACTTTGGGGAGAAGTGCTGGAAGGGTGTCTAAAACCTCAGGCAGTGGCCTCAAGACTTGGGGTACTGAGTTTGGTACCTGAGTTTCCTTGGACAGAGATGGTGAACTGGGTCCCATAATCCCCTACCTGCTCTGGTTTGGGGGTGGGTGAGAAGTGCTGTGCAGTTCAGTGTGCTGCAGCTCTGGGAACCCCAGCTCGCACTCCAGTGCTGCTCTGTGCCAGGCTCCCAGGGCAGGGATCTCCATCTTACACCTTTGGCTAAATGAGTCCCATGAGCCTTCAGCTTCCTGGGGGAAGAGGGTGAGGGTGTGTTGTGCTGCTCAGCAGGATGCAGCTAATCCTGGCCTGTATTTCGTGAGTTGTGATGGCTTCTCCTTTGTGCTCTGGAACATGACAACATGGGGAGGCTGCTGGTGCAGCCTGCTTATAATGCCTTGCTCTGTTCTCTGCTGGGAGTCAGTGTTACTCTACTTAATTCTCAGTCCCTGTACCCCAGGTTGAGTGCAAGTGTTAATACTTCCAGTGCTATTTCATAATCTTATAGACAAAGAATGTGAAACGCAGAAAGACTACATGAGTTGCCCAAAATAAGAGTCAGGAGCAGATTCCAGACCCCTCTTCTCTGGTCTTGGTACTCAGCAGTGCTTTCCCACATCTTCCCTGGGATGGCTAACTGCCTCTTTACTTTGCCTGCTCTAACCATAAGAAACCTGGGGCCTTGACAGGGCTTGGAAGCTGATGGCACTGAGGTTGAGCCCTTTACTTTGCAGGTATATGGCAACCTTCCGGGAAAGTCCTGTGCATACAGAAGTGAATAGGACTTCAGTGGAGCTAGGGCTCCACACGTATAGCCTGGCTCATCCTACAGGAATGTGGAAGGCATCACCTTTCTGAAGAAGGAATGGGAATATTTTAGGCTAGCTGCAGCAGAGCCATGGTGGTATTTCCATGATTAGTTGTGGTATGGATTAGGGTGAGCAAGGTTCCTCAGAGTAGTTACTTGCTCAGGTATCTGGACAGGGTGAAGTATGTTGTCAGGTGTAGGCTCATTCAAGAGTGCTCTTGCAGCAACATATTGATGTTGTGCTGAAGCTGGGTGCTCAGGATCTGGGAAATATGAAACTATTCATGTCTACATCATTACTTGAAACTCGGGAATCAACAGTCTTTTTCCTATGTAGCTGTGCTTGTCTCTAATGTATAAAAGCTTCTAGCACTGTTAGAAGGGAGGTCTTTAGTCCATAAGCTCCTGTCCCAGCTGGTAGCGCTTGCCTACCTTATTGTCTCAGGTTCTTTCCCTCAGCCCCATCACCAGCAGAGCTCAGCAGTCAGGGAACTACCCACCATGTTGTGGAAGGGGAACCTGAAACACACAGAGCTTTCATTAGGGTTCCACTCTACAACAGAGTAGGAAATATAACTCTGTTGACCGCGCTACAAAAGTTCCTCTTCAGGCCTTGAGCTGGTCCCTAGCACTGATGTGGAGCATGGAAGCCTGTATGGTTCCTGTAATTTTTTTTGTCCTCTGTAAGCTTCAGTAGTTTCTGTGTTCTGAGCTGGGTGTTTTCTCAGTCAGGATATGCTGGAGGTGGTGGAGTTGCTTGCTGCTTGAATCAGCTTGGAAGCTCTTGCTATTGATGCTACACAGGAACTGAATTTTTCCCGCTGAACTGTTGCTTAGCTCATGCTTCCCAGGTAAGTGAAGGGTTAAGCTGTCCTAAAATAGCTTTGAGAGTAAGGGTCCTTATGTTCAGAAGTGTTGAGCCCAGATTGGAAAGGGTGTAGATGCTAATGAAAATGATCAGGAGGTATGACTTCATTCCAAGAAACTGGAATACCCTGGCTTGTTCAGCCAGGTAAGATGGGGGATTCTTGTCCTTGCATCACCAATGACAGTCAATTGCTCATTGGAAAAAAAATGGCAGGCAAGGAACTAGGAGACTTTTAAGTGTAATACCAGAGATGGCTTAGACTTAGCTACTCATAGTTAGGGAAATCACCTAGAGAAGTTACTTATGGTTTTGCTCTGTGATTTACGAGATTGCGGCAGTTGCCTGCTGCTGCCATAAGCTCCATTTAGTAGCTCTTAAGTTCCTTGTTTCACAGAAAAACCTGGCAGAAAAGGTGACAGAGTGTTACTACCACTGCGCTTTCCCAAGGGAGGCATTCCAGCTGTCCTGCTTTTCTGGTGGAGCAGTCCCTGGGGAACCACGACAGGCTGTGCTATTTCTTGATCTGCTGCGAGATCTGAGCAGACCTCAGCGTTTGATTTCTTGGAAGGTGAAAGTGATTTCTCATAATGTGAGTGCAGATCGTTATTGCTGCAGTTATTGGAATGAAAGGGTTCTCTCTGCCTGGCCTTCCTAGGCCTCTTCTTTAGATGTCTTGACTGAAAAAGTCTTTTATCCTCCTCCGCTTGAATGTAGGGCTTAGGCCAATTTTTCCCCCCTCCCTCTTTTACAGGGAGACTGAGGAGTGACCACATTCACGTTGGTGAAGTTACCCTGAGTTTACTTTGCCACTTGTGGCAGCAGAACAATGGCACTGTGCTAATAAGTGGGAGTTGTGCTTTGTGGATATTTTTCTCTATTATTATAGAGGCAGCAGCCGAGTTAAGGCTGTAATGAAGGGTCTCTCACAATCGCACTCCTATTATGCTTTGAAAAGGCTTTGTGAGCTTTGTGTCTGGTACGTGGGCACTGCAGCTAGACAATCGTTTGCTGGCAGCATTTGCTGTGAATCATGCCTGCAGTGTGGGGGTTTTAGTCTGATGTCTCGAGCATTCCTGTCTCATATTGTGTTTCTCCCAAGGATACAGCATCAAATTTAACCGCTCTGAGGAAGCAGGATGGGGTTCTGCCATTTACCTGCCCAAGTCAGTAAGCTGACCCCAAGGCTTCCTCTGTAGTCTATGGAAAGGGAAAAGTCCCTTATTAAGACTATCCAACACCCTGTGTCAAACTACAGCTGCACTGCCCCAGGAGAAGCTTTTCTTTCCTGGGAATTTGGTGTGGTGGGAAAACTGGCTTTGTACAACTTAGCACCTAAGTCAAGTGTAATGTGTTTGTGAGAATCCTCTGTCCTCTGCCGGGAGCCTGGGAATGCTTCTGGGGCAGGAGGTGCTTCGGTTTAGGTGATGTCTGTGCCAGAACTGTGGTATTCACATATCTGCATCGTTTGCGAAGCTTTATATATGGCTGACATAAAGGTGATCTAAGGCCCACAAGCATTGGACTGGTTTTTAGGTCTTGTGCCCTTGTGGATAGTGTGTAGGACTGGAATTAAGCCCTACTGGCTCCACTCCCAGCAGGGAGCTCAGTGACTCTGGGACCCAATATTGATTGGGTTTTGTGTATATATATATGTGTATATCTATATAAAAACTATTGTTGAGAAATTTGAAGTAGAACTGCAGTGAGTGCTTTTGCTTTGTACATATCTTACATTGAGTCATGTAAAGCTTACAAAAGCCCTAAGGAGTGATGCTTGTATAGCTTTGCTTGTGGATTTTTTTTACCTCTCTGCACCAGGCTTCAAGAAGCATGTGCTTGGCGATGAGAAGGTGGAAGAGAACTGTACAAAGACATTCCTATCTCCTGGCAGTCAGTGCATTTCTCTGCAGTCCTGGCTGGAGAAAGCTTTCCAGATAGAAAGCCAGTGCAGAGTGTATCACTCTAGCAAGATTTAGAAAACAATCGTTGTGCAAGAACTGACTTTCTTTGCATCTGGGGGAAAATGAATTCTCTCTGCTGTGACATGCACAATTTGGATTTAATGCAGGTTTCAGTTACAGTGAGCCTGTGAGAGAGGCGGCTTCGCAAAGAGCAATGCCTTCAGTGGATGCATTTTCTTAGGATATGGAGTGTAGTCTGGAAGTGTTCTTGCTGCATCTGCCTGTGACATTCTCAGGTTCTGTGTGTCCAGTCTTAAGTGACCAAGCAAATAGTGCAGTCTGAGACTGAAAAAGAACATATAAACACTTAACTCAGCCCTCCTTATCTGCACAGCCTCCTCCAGATACAGCCACATCAGTTGTTATCTTTGAGAGTACTTGCCATAGCCCGTCATTCATCTCATTCCCTGTGCTTCAGCCATCACCATGGAAAAACAGGGAAAAACATGCAGGTATGATACTTTTCAAGGATGTGTTTGTATTTTCTCCATAACTCTTTTCCCTGTATTAGCATTAGGATCCGAATTCCAAGAAGTGCTGTGCCAGTGCTTTCACATTACTGTGATCCATAGGGAGAAGCTATGTCAAAGTAGCCTTAATCTCTTCTCAGGGACCTGGCTTGGACAGCACTTTGACACTTGTCCATTCCTATGGCAATGTCTGTTCCCTTTCCACTGGGAGCTGAGGGGAGGCTCAGGCTCAGGAGGCTTCAAGTCGCCTTTGTGGCACTTTGGGGTGATCCAGCAGCAGATGTGTGCAGCAGGAGCCAGAGCTGGAGTAGACAAGCCTGTAGGAAGAGGTGCTAAAGCTTCTCTGCTCCTCAGGCAGTCCAGGGTCCATGTGTATCAGTGACTGCCTCCTGCCTCAGCCAGCCCCAGATGCCAGTGCCAGCCTGTTTGAGCCCCAGTTCTGACCAGTAAATGCAGACACAGAAAACAGTAGCTGGACCAGGGGGCAGGATATCTGTTGGGGTTGGAACTAGATGATCTTTGAGGTCCCTTCCGACCCAAACCATTCTATGATCCTATTATCTTCAGTTAAAGCCCTCTCATCTTTGGAACTTGAACATCTGATCAGACTACAAAGCTCTGGGAAGTTTCTGAAAGCACAGCTCTTTGCTGAAAGAGACTGCAGAAGCGTTTCATGTTTGTCTCGCAGGGACTTGGTGGCAACTGTGCGTGGCTTGTAAGTACAAAGAAACGGTTTCTTCCTAACTGTCTGCCCTCCAGCTGCAGCCTGAATTCACAGACCTGAGCTCTGCTCTTTGCATCAACCTCTGATCAGAGGCTTTGATAGAAGAGCTGTGTGTGCAGCAGCACCTGTGAGCTGGGTCCCAGCAGCGTGCACAAAGATACATCCAGGGAGGTCACTAGGTAAGGTTCTTGTGCATGAGCTGGAACTGAACCCAGCTTCTGCCCTCCAGCATTCTTTTAGAGAAGCAGTCACACTGTTCTACATGATGCAGCTGTGCTCTTACTTGCAATAGTGCCTTTATTGCCCCAGGTAGAGCCTGCCAGAGGGACCTGGGGACGCAGCAGCACTGGAGGCTGATGGGACAAAGAGCTGTTTAAGCATGCTCTTGTTACCTTCCATCTAAAGAGTGAGAAAGGAGAAATAAAACAGAGCAAAGAGCTGCAGAAGCCATTTCTCAGGTGGAGGTAAAAGAGCTTCTAAAGGCAAGGCTGACTACACCTGTAGTGTCTAGATGAGAAGGCAGCGTGCAAAAGGTAGAAATGCATTGTTCCTCTGTATACTGCTTCCCTAAGCAAACAATGATGTTGCTTTCCCAACCATGCTATTCTCATCCATTTATTTTGTGGTAAGAATTACTGATGGAAAAGGATTCAGCCTGCACTGCTGGCCTTTGCCCAGCCAGGCTCCTCAGCCCCTCTCATCTTCTTGAGCCCTCCCCTGCTGTGCCACAAGGAAAGGAAGGCCAAGATCTGGGGAGACTGCAGGTGCTATTTTCAAGCGGATCAGCAGACTGGGAGCTGACCTCGGATCCTTGGCTAAGGTTTACCTCACATGCAGCAAGACCAATGAGCCCATCTCTCTTACTGTGCCTGGGATCCAGCTGCCAGCTGAGTCAAGGTCTCTTCCCTCCTCTTCCTGCTTTGGAATGTGGGGGGGTGTAAAGGCTCACAGTCAGGCTGCCACCTTCCCTGGCAGACACACCAAAGGAGAAACTGCAAGCAGAAGCAAGGAAAGTCATTGGTTTCCCATGTACCCTCAAGAGGTTATGATCTTGGTTATTTCTTAGAGCAAACAAGTCAGATCAGGGCTCATTCCAACCGCAGCAGGCACCGTGCTGAGCTTGGGGACGGGGAAGACTGACTGGCAAGTCTGCTGACACAAACTTCCAATAGGCAAACCAGTGCTCAGGATCCAGCAATACCCAGGTTTGGGTGACTTGTCCTGTAGGAAACAGTGAGCCTCATGTAGGACCAGAGGCTGAGCGCTCTGAAATGGGGTCAGGCTATCTCCTCAGACAGCAGCTGTTCAGTCAGTGGTAAGGAACAAACTCTTGAGGAGTTTGTCTTTGAGCCAAATTCACCTCTTAAAGATTTTGTACCCCAATACTTGCTCTCTCAAGCATCCTGAGATAAGGCTCTCTTTGCTGTGCATTTGGGTCTCAGAATTAGGTTTGGTATCTGACAGTAGAGAAGCTCCAAATGAAGCTTCATACTTGAATGGGGCATTTATAACTCACCACCAGCACTTCATCTCCCACCTCCTTCCTCCTCAGGCAAAGGAAGTCTACAAAGAGGGGAGTTCAGAGAGCTGAAGACATGGAGAGTTCAGATGAAACTGGCCAACAAGGGGGCAGTTGCAGGCACTGACATGCACAGCTCCCGGAGCAATCAGCTCCTTTGGCAAATAGCCTCAGAGAGCTGAGGAACAGGCCATGGAGGACAATGTCATAACTATGCTCTATAAACATGTGCTCTGTCCCAGACTCTTCCAGCTGATAAAAACAATAGCAAGCTGTCATGCCTGATTCTTTCACCTCTTCAGCCTTACAGGTAGAGGAGAATCCGTAACAACATAGGGAAAGAAAGAAGGAGACAAGTTTTCATTCTTGTCCATGGAAAAATAACCTGTTGGATTATCATCTGGAAACTGTGGAGAGTGCCAACATGAGCAACGAGAGGCCCACGAACCCTGGCTCACCTACCCTGGCTGAGGGCTTGAAGAGAAAGAGGGGAAGACCAAAGAAACAGCCACAGGTGAGGGCGCATCATCTACGAGGCTGCCTGAGGATTCTATGTCATCAGCCTGATAGGATTTGCGGGTGGCCCTGAGAAGCAGCTCGCTAGCAAAGAGCAAGGGAAGCTGAGGTGTTCTGTGATAAATGTTGTTGCTGTTCAGGAAAGAAGCAGTGCAGTCTGAGGCATCTCAGCCCCTGACTTCAGAGCTGCTTCTAATGTGTCAGGCCAGGAAATGGCATGAGAGGAGCTAGCCAGATCTTTCTTGCAGTCTGGAGGCTTTCGTGTGTCATCACCCTCTGTTTCTGCACCAGTTGTTAGGTACAGCAGAGAAGGCCAACACCTTTCCTCTCCCTGTTCCAGGCACAATGGTCAGAGTTTGGGACCTTGTTTTCCCAGCCCAAAAGACAAAGGGTAGGGATACTGCTGGCCATCTTACAGTGCCCTTCACAGCTGGAAAAGCAGAGACAACCACATATTTAGTGATGTGGGTGCTATTATTGGTTTAAGACAGTCTAACACACATTAAAATGAGAAGCTCTGAGTTGTTTCAGGGATCATCCTGCTTAAATGATTTTTCTCCTATCCCAGGAGGGGGCCGTAGGACCATTGCCAGTGAAGAAACCAAGAGGAAGGCCTAAAGGAAGCAAGAAAGTGACTACTGTGGCTGGACAAATGGTATGAGCAAACGGCGTATTTTCTTTAATGGGGGACAGTGAAGCTGGCTGTCCCTTCTTTGAAGCATTGTTAGAGGTACGAGCAGGGAGGTTTCTCTTAGCTTAAATAGAGGCAGTGAAAATTGCCCCTAATTCAGCTCAGCTTTAATTGCCGCTGTGGACAAACCAGTTACTGTGGGTTTTGTGAGTCCTAACTCACCTCCCAGCCTTCCTGTGTTGCCACTGCCTGTTCAGCAGCTTCCTTCTAGCATTTCTCCTCCACTGCTGCCAAATAATCACAGCCAGCATAGTCTGGCAGGCGCTTCCTCCTCAACTGTCCTCTGTCCCCAGCTTTTGTGTTTTCTGCTGCTTGCCTGGCAAGGACTTTACACAAATGTCCCCTTGGCCACGTTCAGTGTATTTATTAGTCACCGTTCCCAGTAAATACAAGAGCTGAAAATAGGGGTTTTTCCCTCTTTGTTTTCAATAAAGGTAGAACCTTCTGCTGGGAAAAGGCCAAGAGGGAGGCCCCGCAAGTGGGTGAGTACAGGGTTTAGTCCTTTTCTTCTTCTCCAGTCACAGGTCCTGGGAGGACTTTCAGTTGTGTTTGCTCCTCTCAGGCTCTCCATCTACAATGACATTCTTTCAGCTGAGCTGGCCTTGAAACCTGGCACATCAGGGAAGCTCTGACTGCCTTTCTAGTATCCCTCAGATTCAGCTCCTGAAGATATCTGAGAGCCCAGGAGAGCTGCTGTACTTAGCTAAAGATGTGCTAGCCTTCCACAGCACTTTCCTAGGCTTGGAATGTCAGACTGGAGATTCCCTCCTTTCTTGGACAGAGGGATTGTCTTCCCAGGGGTCTTGAAAGACTGAAGTGATAGCTTAGCGTGCCAGTTTGTCTCAAAAGAAGAAACTTAAGGGAAGAAAGAAATTTGTTGAGATGAAACTTTGAGTCCTGCCAGCAGGAGGCTCTTTCATGCAGCAAAGTCTGAGTCAGAATCAATAAATGCAGATAGAACATTTCAGGTATGAAAAAGATTAAACCTTTCAATTTTTAATTAGATTTTAATCAATAAGGATATTCAGTCCTGTGAACAATTCATGGCCTGTTTTCTATTATTAGGAGTGATTAAAAACCCCCTCAACAGCCACAAACCATTATTTGGTGTGTATCTGTGACCACAAAACGTTCTAGAGCAAACCCAAGCTGTGCACTTGCTGCAGGAACCTACAGGTTTGTTCTACAGCTGCAGTGCCACAGGAGTGCTTGTGATGAAAGGAGACACTGTCTGGTTCAGCAGGGATAGAGCAGTCTGAGAGGGCTACGCAGGAGACTTGGAAGGGAATCTTTACCAGGGAGGATGTTCCAGGATGTGAGAGATTCAAAGACTTTCCTGAAGCGGCAGTGACCTTGGCATACAAATACTTATTGGATAGTGGCGGAGGGAATCTGTCTGCAAACAGTGCAGAACTGAATCTCCCAGATGAGATCTCCTCCATAAGCCTGTCCTATTGCTGTTTCATTTGAAATCCAGATAAGAAGGTCACAATCTAGTTCAGCACCTAGCTTTTACTAAAGGCCATTGCTTTTCCTAAGCCCATTTATAGTCTGTTATTTAAATACACTGTGTAAGGAAATCCTTTATGTTACCAGTACTTAAAGCAACCAGTTTTGCAAATTGGGATCGTCAAGCTCTGTGGAAAAGCATTGGAAGCAGAAATTGCTGTGTCTTGGAGACCAAAACATCTTACCAGTGAGTTCTGCTGGTGTTGTTCATGGGCTGACAATCTCAAAGTGAAGCAGGAGGGCCTAGAAGAGCATGGATAAAGGACGGTGTTCAGGAAAGCCAAAAGTACATACTATATAAAGCTAAGGATCCTATGCAGAACAAAGCTGAGAGAGGGTTTCAGTGTGAAGGACAGTTTATAAAGCACCTGCTGGTAGGGCTGTTTTGTGGTTAAACTGACAGTAACAGTGACAGAAGAGATGGTTTCAGCCCTGCCCTGTAGCTGTTTGGTGTGCTTGACACGGCTGCAGAGAGAGATCCCCGCCCCGCTGCCTTCCCTACTGGGGACAGGCTCCTGCAGTGGGAAAGGAAATAGGGGCAGCCAGGCAGTGCTGAGAACATGCTCTCTGACCTCTTTGGGGCACAAACGCCTATGGGGGTGCTGTCAGAAGCTAACATCTGAAATCAAGCCAGCTGGGATAGTTTTCTGTCCTATATTCTCTTTTTTGTGGTGGTGGTGGTAAAGTGCAATTTGAAAAGTAGTATTTTCCATGGAAGTTATTTTTCTGTTACAATAATCTGATCAAAACACTTCCTTATAAATTCAGTCAGCACTTCCTTGAGACATTTATGCCACACAGAAAGCAGCAAGGCGACAGTTTGGGGCATCCTGATAGCTCTCAGGATCTACTAACAGTGATACCAAATATCTGGTGCCCCTCAGCTGTGTGTGTACCTTTGCTGCTGCTTTTTGCTTGTTTAGAATCATTTAGGCTGGAAGGGCTCACTGGAGATCCTGGAGTTCAAACCACAGCTCAGTGCAGGCCTAATTGGATCATGGTGCTCAGGGATTTGCCCAGTCTATAAACACCTGTAGCATGCTAGAAATAGTTTATAGCCATCTCATCTATAGCAAGCTGTAAGTGAGGCTGGACAAGACTCTTCAGCCATTCTTTTCTGTAAGAGATTGTAGTAGCTGCAGTTCAAGCGTTAGGCTTGGGGGTTTGTGGTTACAGTAATTCAGTGTGTGCCAGAGCTGGAAGCTGGAGTGTTTGTTACTATAGACTATGAGCTGCGGAGTCATTTGTAAGAAAAGCTTAAAGAAATCTTTGCTTTGTGCCGATTTATTGAATTGAAACCTCTTTGTACACCGGCTGCTTTTTCCTTATGCTTCGTTCTAACTTTGGTTAGTGAAGCATTCGCATGTATCAGTTCAAAAGGAATTTAACAGCTGAGGAGTGGTTTGGGGTAAAACCAAAGCAGGAGAAACAGAACAGCCCTTTGGTTCTACGTTTTGATGGACAATGTTCAGTTGTTCAGGACAGGAAAATATCCTGAACTATAGAAAGTGTTCTCAAGGATGAAAATCTTTCTCCACAGCTGCATAATGAGGAGATGTTTCCCAGAGCGTGGGGCTGTTTGTCTCCGAGACTGGTGTAATGGATTCTGACAGCATTCAGACATGCTCATGAATGTGTGCGGACATACTGGCGCTTGCTCTTGCCTATGGTTGGATATAGGAAGCGGTGGCAAATGGACACACTCTCAGGGCTGTGCCGTCCTATTTAAGTAACATTGATCAGAGGCTTTTTTGCTTTCCATCTACTTTGCATCTGCAATTTTGTCTTTTGATACCTAATTTTATCTGGGGGGTGTGTGTGTGTGTTTGGTGTTGGTGTTTTTCTTTGTAGCCTCAACCAGTGGCCGAAGGAGGAGTGTCTCAGGAAGGAAATCCTCAGGGAAGCAGTGACTTGAATTCGAACTCGGCGCCAGGCACACAAGGTTTGTAGTTAGATCATTACACAAGACTAAACTGTACAGCCATGCTCCTGGCAAACCACACTCTAGCAAACCCAAAGCTTTAGCACTGGCTGCAGTCATTCGGGTAACTTCTATGAACAGAAGAGAATTTGGAAGGCTTCCAGACACATTCTAACAGGAGGGGGTAGCACATTCCTTCCATCTAATTCAGTTGTGACTACTTCAGCAGAAGTGGAGGCAGAAAAGAGGGATGTGAAGAGTATCAGTGTCTTTCCAGGAAATCTTGTATCTGAGGTTCTGGTCACTCTTATAGGAAAGGTTCAGCAAATTGTCTGGCTGTGTTCTGTAGGAAATGAAAATAGCCTATCATGAATGTCTGAACCTTACCTGAGTTAAAAAAATGACAATCCCTTGACGTTTGGAACATCCTCGTATTCTGGATTAACTCCAGCATGCCTCCATGATTGTTCTCTCCTTCCTGGCTTGTACTCAGGGCAGTGCTCTCTGCACTAGCATCCAGCCACTAACATCAGCAGCATAGAGAATGACAACACTGGCAAGTTTCTATATAGGGCTGCAAAGTTACCTAAGCTGCTTGGGGGTGAGTTGGCCAGATAACTTATCATAGAATCATAGAATGGTTTGGGTTGGAAGAGACCTTAAGATCATCTACTTCTAACCCCCTGCCATGGGCAGGGACACCTCACACTAGATCATGTCAGCCAAGGCTCTGTCCAGCCTGGCCTTGAACACTGCCAGGGCTGGAGTTGTGGGAACTTTGAGCTGTAGCACCCAGAGCCCCAGCCTCGCTACAGCCCTAGGAAAGTGCAAATCCAAGTGCAGCCTGTCCATTCAGGGCTTTTTCTGTGGCAGATGCCAGGCAAACTTGCATGCAGCTGAGTCCTACCTTCTGTGGGCATCAGAGGAAGCTATTCATTAAATCCTTTCCCTTGAGGGGGAAGGGGCCAGCAACCCAGGAGAGGCAGATGTTGCCTTGTTCTGCCGTGCAGAACAGCTGCTCCCTCATCCTGTGGCCGTTAGCGCTGTTGAGTGTGGTGTGCGAAGCGAGCTAACTGACACTGAGCACCCAAACCCAGCCTCAGGTTCTTAGAAGGTCCCTGGAAAAGCCACATGATGCAGTGCCAGAGCAGTTAACCTCAGCTGCTCAACTCAGTTTCCTCTCGGGCTCCTGCTCCCATATCACTTCCTGCCACTGAGTTGTGAGATGACATAAGCACAGCCACAGGCTCATGGGTGATGAGCTCACCTCCGGCCCTGTCCCTGCCTTTCCAACCTGCTCTTGAATATCACTCAAAACCACAGCCCATGTGGGGACTTTCTTCTTCCTTTCAGTTTGAGTGGAACCGAGGGCAGTGACATGAGGAATATGTTTCCCTCCTGTTGCAATGAGGTAGAACCAGATGCGACAGAATAAGCGGATGCTGCGGTCAATGGGAGACAGCAGTGCGGCTCATGATACTGCAGCCCAAACCACTGTGTGTCTGCACTCTTAGTGCCAGGGACGGAGCAGGGGGGTACTGCTGGGGAAGCTGTGCACTTCAGTAAGGAAAGAACACAGCCAGGAAATTGAGGGGATAAGCATGTACAGAATGAAACCTGGCAATCCGCTGGAAAACTTCGTAACAGTTGTTATTTGCTCAGGAGCTTGAGATGGAGTGAGTGATAATCCTGTCTTAGAAACTTCTGACTAAAACGGGAAAGGGGGAACTTAGGGTTCTGGCTTACTGGAAACTATAGAGCTTGTGGCTTGTTTGCAAGGTATTATACGCCTGCAAGCTTTTGTGCTACTCGTGCAGGAGGCTACTGCTCTGAGATTTGTTAGCAGGAGTCTGTAATCATATCTTAATCTTTTGCTATAGGCACAGACAGAGCTTTTGGTCATTGTGGGGTTTGTTAATTTGATTTTTCCTTTCAGGTGAGGATTTTTGAGGTGCTGTGCTAGAGAGAGGGCATGGGAGGACACAGATGCTCGCTCGTTCTGAAGCTCGTATGCTGTACAGCCTTGAGAGAGAGTTCTGCGCGGGGTTGTGTGTCTGCAACATTAAGAAAGAATTGCTGAAATAAACCCTGACTGACTCCCTGCTTCTCCATCAGTCTGTTATGGGGAAAATGAAGAACCAGGAAGAGCTGAACTGGCAATATGCAAGACTTGCCTGCCATGGGGCAGATTGCTGCTCTAAAGCTGGCTGATGTTTTCCCATGGCCTTTACCTAGGGAGCCTGCTCTGCTTTTCCCAAAGCGCCGGTTATGGTGACTCTAGGTTATCCAGGAGCAGGCAGGGCTTTGTGAACAGTTCAGGCTTTACTGGGTTGCTACCTGCAGAGGCTGCCAATCACAACTCAATTATTAAAGTTTTCTGTTTGCCTGGGCAAAGGAGCATGTGTCTTCTCTCCTGTGAGTCCCACTGCTGAGTGATTGATGAAGCTGATTCCGTACCTCCTAAGCCACAAAAGCAGCCTTGGTTTCTTTCAGTAACTTTGCTTGGCTAAGGAAGTATGGGTGTTAAAGAGTTTGCTTTAGGGCAAAGTCTCCACAGCTCAGTCTAAAGCCAGAAGCAGCCTTGGGATCATCCCCCTTTCTGCGTTCCTTTCCTTCTCTACTTTCTTCTCAAGTACATTGAGTGATGGAGCAGCTGCAAACTCCTTTCTCTTTGTTCCCTTTGGGTTACCTCCCAGTGGCCACCTCAGCTTTCCTGAAAGCAAGGGGCCAACTGCAGATCAGAGCAAGCCTGTGTAGCCAGAAGTATCCCCCACTCAACTATTTTCAGACCCCCTGTGCATCTGCTTCCCTGATGTTTATGACATTGGGCACTTCTGGTGCTTTGTGTCTCGTGTAGATTGAGAGATGCCCTTAGAAATACATAACTGCGCACAGCAGAGGTTGCTTATGTATGTTTGCATAGCAGAGGCCAGGGAACTTCACACAGAGTGTAACTTCTGGGCTCTCAATAGTAGCCTCATGCTGAGGCCTGCTGCCAGGGAAGCCGTTCTGTCACGTTTTAGTCTGGAGCTGGTACAAGAATGGCAATGTTAAGATCTTTGATTGCCTGAGAGTGGGTCCTTACCACCTTTTAACCTTGCAGTGATTCACTAATGGGCATTTGGGCAGGTAGGCTCCTGGAGCCAGAGCTCTAACCTTCCCTCTCCCGTGATCTTTCCTTTCAGGCATCACTGGAAAAGATGGCTCCAGGCCTGGCAAAGCTACTGGTCTATAGGAGATCCCTGCCACAGCTCAGTAGTATTCCACCTGTTTACACCTTGCTGAAGACAGAGGACTGGGAAGCAAACAGGAATTTTAATGTATTTCTTCCTTTGTGATAACTTTGGCCAAGCTTTCTCTCCTGTTGTCTGCTGCCTTACCTCACACATCCAAACAGGGACTCGGGGGAAGAAATGGCAAATGCCTTGTTGGAGAGCTGCCTTTCACAGTTTGTAGTGTATCTTTTGTAGGCATATTAGTCTTTCTTAAAAATACTTGGATAACATGGTGCATTATCCTGCTACGGACAGCAAGAGCTGAACAGAAAGGTGGCATTGACTCAGTAATGCAGATACAGTAATGGAAATCTATTTACACAGCTAATTGCTGAACTTCTGTACCATACCACCCCTGGTAGATTGATGGAGCAGTCCCAAGAGCTAAGTTTTACACAGTTGTGTATAGGGTTTGCATCTGACTGACAGTTTTTGAGTCCTCTCTTTACTATATTTGAAAGAAAAAGCTTCATGGCATTTCCAGCTTGCTTAACGGTGTTGCTGTAGTGGTCAGTATGCTGACCACTCGCATGCTTTAGAGGAAAGGTCCTACCCTCATGTCTTGAGGATTGATTCTGAAATGTTTATCCTAGCATTATCAACTCAGGGCCGTCTCTTATAATTAGCTTTCAGCCTGGTGGCACTACCCCTGAATGTGATAGCAGCTCTAAGTGCACGGCGCTGACAAGCTTAGTCACAGCCACTGGATTTCACCGCTCCAAAGGCATGTCTCTAAGGAACCAGCTACACACGGGTTGTTTCCTTGCAGAGCCTTGCGATTTGGTTTAAGTTAGTTGTATCTTCAGTCCATAAGGTACATGTGTGGGGTCCTCTAGTGTTGCAGTTATGCAAGTAAAAGCTTGCTGATACAGTTGAGTTTTGGGAGACAGCAGCAGCCAGTGGTGTGAGGTTGTAGCTGCCTGCTCTCAGGCTCACATTGCGTGCAGATTTGTGCTTTTGGTGTCAGAGCTTGCTTGTTAAATTCTGAGGGATTGAGGATATTTCCAATATCCAGTTGCAAACAGTGAAATCCCAGTGGTATTTTCCATCTTGGATGTTCCATCAGTGGATGTTCCGCCTGCCCATTAAAGGGACAAAGTGAGTATTTCAGTTATATTTGACAAGATGTAAAATTGGCTAGCTTTACAGTGTTAAATATTTCAACAGCACATAATTGGCTTTAAATTTATGGCAGCACCTAGCAGAAACCCATGAAATGGCAGTTTATATTGAGTCATTTATTATCCTTTCATCAAAGGTCTGTTCCCTTAGCAGGTATTTATTTAACACAAGAAAACGTATGCAGATTTCAGAGGAAGGGCTCATTGGAGACAGATGATAAGAAAAAAAAGGTTGTTTTCCTTCTAAGTCATTTTTCCTGGTTTTCCAGTTTAGCAGTGATGAGAGTCCTGATCCTGTTCATTCTCTGTCCAGTTTGCCCTGGCAGTAGTTTCTTGTGTATGCAGTTTGGTGGTCCCCTCAGAAAGCAGCATCACAGATAACCTTTGTGCCTCCTCTACCACGTAGCAGAGAAATCAAGGGTTGAATGGATTAGGTCACAGGGGCTGACCTAAATCTTAAGCCATAGGATGAGGTGTGCTGCCAGGTATGGGAAAGAGTTTGACCCCCTGCTCCTGCTGTGTGGATAAATCCAGGTGGGACATCATGCACACAAATCTGTAGCTGCTGATGGTTCCATGAGAAGATCCAAGTGGTACTCCTCTGAATTCAGCCTATGGAGCTGCTCTTCCTTAGTGGACACAAAAGCTCGGCAGCAGTTCATGCCTACATTCAGAGGTCACTCCAGTGGCAGACCAAGACATTTCACCAACTTCTTTACCTAATTCTTCAGGTGAATTGGCAGATTTAGTACCCTGCTTGCAAGGCTGTACTGCCCATTTAATTAACCCCTCTTACCTGAGAGTAATAGCTGTTACAGTGTAAGACTGGAACTTCAGCTTCTCCTAAATAGATTAGGAATTGCATCTGTAAGACTCAGCTTTTCTTATGACACCAGTCACAGCTTTCTCAGCTGGTGGTGTAGAGTAGGGATGAAAACTGCCTCAGCTAGACAGTAAAGCCATTTGCTGTAGGTCAGCTCTATCCTCTGGGACATGCATACAAAGTACTTAAAAACTAAAATCTATGGTCTTTGCTACCTCTGAATACTCTTTTGGGAAGCCACAGTAGAAAACGTCTCCATAAAAACATAAGTGCTCAAGAACAAGCAGAATTCCACACTATTAGGAGCTGCTCTGTGTGCAGTTGAAATCGCAGTTCACTTCAGCTTCCACGTTTATGCACACTTAGAATGAAAGTCAATGCCTGTTGAAGATGGGCAGAATACCAGCCAACTGCACAGAGCTAGGACCTCACATTGGAGTGCCTGGATTATCTTTTTTGAAATGATAAAACACTCTTGACTTCCCATATAGCGAGTTACCTTCTCTGTGTAGCCAAATCCTACCTCTGAGCACACACGTTCCAAGTGTTTTTAAGCTCAGACAGTTTTGGTCTGACTTAGTCAAAAATAAGAGATCATTTCAGTTGGATTCTCGTAAATGGTTCTGGTGAAGGCATAAAGTATGTTGGCAACTTGCAAATGAACCTTGGAGTTTGTTTTTAATAAAGGTATAAAACGTAGCACCTCCGGCTCCTGCTCTTCCTCCTCCTGTGCCACAGCATGTGTATCGCCAACCAAGGTGAGTTTCTCTTCACCTGAATTAGTGTTTTAGGGATGCTAACCCAAAATTTGGTCAATCAGGAGCACCCACTGGTCTATGTGCAAACAAGGAATAATGAACATGAGCAAAACACATGGAGGAAATCAGAGAGGCCCTTAAACCAAAATGTTAGTACCTAATTCCATTCTCCTGTATGTCTTATAGTACCTCATAACTGGCTTGATGGGAACACAAGCCTATTCTGCTTCATGTGTACATCCAGAAGTCTCCACAGCTGTGTCTGTTTATGCCCTGTGTTGCCGTGTGTGTCATACAGGTATTTAGCATTTCATACAGCTAATTCTGATCCTGGCCATAGCCTCTTCAGTTAATGTGACAACTTTCCTAATCAGTTCCAAGTCTGGGGTCTGGGGGCCAGAAGATGAGGCAGAAAGCAAATCTGAAATACACCAACAGTATCCTCATGGAGCTACTGCTGCCTGAAGTGTTCACCCTCGTGTGGGCAGGCTAACATGGGCTGGACGTGAGCTGATGGACCCCTCGTTTGTCCAGGAATTCAGCTGGTTAAGGGACATATGGCAGACAAGTTGGAACTTGTCTTTTTGCGCTCTGGATGCCCAGGATCTGCTAGGCTGGATGCTCTTACTTTCCTGACTATTCCACTAAGCACCAAGCCCTCCTGAAGAGCTCTGAGGTTCCATGCTGTGGAACACTAAACATTGACCCTGAAGAGCTTGTCCTTCTGAGGTTTTACACACATCAGTCTTTGAAAGAGTGGGGGAATTCACTGCTTACAAATCACCAGTGGGTACCAAAGATACACTCCAGCAGTTGTCTGTGGAAAATGGAAGTGATAGGGGGCAAAAAAGACAATCAGACTATCACACTGGATTTCATGTAAATAATTTAATTAGATTTTGGTGCTTAAAACAGTTGAATTAAATTACATTCTGCAAAATTATACATATACTTCCAAGAACTGGGAGAGGAGACGCTACTGAACTAAAAGAATACTCCAGTACCAGCCAAGCAAAGACCCGCAATGTTCTTTTAGCCTTATTACCTGTACTTCTTTAATCTGAGGGCAGTCATCACAGGACAAAGCCTAGCATTACAGGAAGAATACTTCACAAGAATTCCTCTGTAGGTGTGTTTGTTATACAAGATACAACTCAACATTCATGTGGAACAGGATGCAAGTGTTTGCACCTGAGCTGGCAGATGCACTGCTTGGCAGCTGCCTGTGCAGCACATGGGCTAGGGTAAAGAGCACAAAGTAGGCTGTTGGTCTGAGGAATCAGCTCGGCTTACATTTGTCTTTTACTGAGTTAAAAACAACAAATGAAGTTCCAATCCTAAGAGTTCTAAGGGGAACGTTGTGATGCAGGGCAGCCACGCACCCCTGCTGCCACCTGCATCCCTGTCCTGCTGCACAGTGCAGCAGTATGACAGGCAGCGACGTGCCGGCTGCTGAAGGGAGACATCTGATGTTACCGAGCACATGGAGGAGCTGGTAAGTGTGCATGTGTGAGGAGATGATGTATTTGTTCCTCAGCTGCTTACACAGACATAACCTCTGGGGAGACCCACCAATAGTGTCTGAGTTCTAAGCCAGATTACAGTATTTTTACCCACACACTTTTCTTCCAACAGTATCCCTGGAGTGCAAACCCCAGCAGCAACCAGCAACCAGCAACCAGGACTGCCGCCTGCCACATATCCTGCATATGGAGGATGGGCTGTTTTCCACAGGTAATGACATTCTGAGCCTTAGCAGGCTCCCAGAACTCCCTGATTTTAAAAGGAAAGAGAGATACTGAAAAATGAAAGCAACTGAGCCCTGCAAAACTGCCGCGAGGTGTCAGTGAAGGAGGGAGGGCTGGTAAGGAACTGTGCACCGCAGGGCCAGTGCCACATGCCCAGGAATAAGTCTGCATTTAGTAAATATGGAAAAGAACCCAACAAAATCACAGTGGGGAAGAACAAAACAAGATTGGGGAGAACAAAACCGAACTGGCAGGTCCGAACTTGCAACAAAGCACATGATACCTGAACTGCCACTCAGTGAAATGTCTCCTTGCATGTCTACCTTTTAGATCTGCGTTCAGATTCTGGCTTGCCCTGATGCCCTTTCACAGGTGCTGTGGATGGAATATGATCTGGCAAATGCATGTACTGCAAAAAACTCCGGTGATCAGCGCATGGCTGGGCACTGGTGCTCGTGTGCAGGCTCTGCTGGCCTGCTCTGCAGCATGCGGGGCTGGTGGCCACAAAAAGGCTCTGCAGAGGACGGCCCCATGCCAAGGTGGCCAGAGACCCCTTTGTACTCTCCTGCAGCCCTGAAGGACACACAGGCAGAGATGCTGCAGGGTTACAGGGAACTCCTGGCTTACCTGCCTAGTCTCATCTCCTGAATTAGCAGAGGCTGACACAAAGCTCTGTGTTTCCTTCAGCAGGAAGAAGAGAGGGCTCTGGCTGCAAAGTCGTGGCAGGTAAGGAAGTGTGAAGCAGTTGTTCAGTCACCTCTGGGGGCAGACATGGGGCTGTTGTGATGTTGGATCAATACATGGCTTTCCTTATTTAACAGAAAATATTTCAAGGCTTAATCTTTTTCCTGGATATCACTCTGCACCGCAGAAACTTTCCTGAGCCAAAGCAGGAGGGGGATACGTGGTTTTAGAACCACAGTTCTACTCAACTCCTCGCTGTGGCCCAAGCACCATTATTTCTAGATCAGCAGCAGCAAGTCATACAGACAGACACTGACACCCCTGCCTCTAGCCCTGTGAATTCTCCTCTCTGTGGCAGCTCTAGTCTGGGATATTCGGCCACTTCCTCAGTTAAGATGTAATCAGCCAAATCTTCACCATTTCACTGTTTAAAGCTAGTGACTTACCCATACTACAGCACCACTCTGGGTGCACATTTATCAGCAACCCACATGCCACAAGGGGGATAAGCCCATGCTATGTGTTTTCTGTGGTGTGCCTCAGATTGCACTCAGCCACGAGGGAGCCGCTCTCCTTGCTCAAAGGGCTTTGCCACCAGCCACCACTCCAGGATCTGCCAAAGCTGTGCTCACTGTACAGAGAGGCTCATTCATCACTTTCCTCGGGGTCTGGTGGCACAAAACCAACAGGGAAGCTCTCTGAAACATGCACTTCTCCTTCCCTGACCCAAAAAGTGCACCCATGTGCTCTGACAAGTTAATCTACAACAGAGCAGGCGCTGTTCCTAAGCACGCAGCTTGGTAGATGGTATCAGCCAGCACCAGCCCAGACTGGAGCTCAGGACCTTTTAGTGGTAACAGACACACCAAAAAATCACTGGTGCTGTCATATAGGGTTTGCTTCCCAAAGTGACCACAGTTCCCAGTGCTTGTGCCCATTTGTAACACAAACCAAAGGGATGACCAGCTGGGCTCAGTGGACCGGCCATGCTCGTGGGAAGTCACTGGTTTGTTGGCTTCATCCTTCCCAGTCTCAGCACGATCCCAGAGCAGGGGCAGGTACTGTTCATGCATTGATGGCATTGGCAACATCTGCGAACACAAGACGGCTGGGTCTCTGGAGGGCTCCTTGACTTGTCAGCAGAATCTGCATTGAAGCAGTGAAAGATGAGACCCAGCAAGTCTGCCTTCGCTCAGGTGCATGTGCTTGGGCACACACTGCACAGGATTGTAACTACATTCTGCCCCTTGCTAAGGGGAGACTGGCTGACTAACATGGCATTAACACGGCTGTAATGGGAAAACACAACAGGCTGGGAGGCAAGTCAGCACAGCCATGCCAGTTCAATTATCCCCACATCACTGGATTACTGGGTCTTATTATTTATATCAACGCAGCATGAAAAGACTTGAAGCACCAAGAAGACCTGAAAACATGCCATAGACTGAACTTTGTTGGTTTAGACTCTCCCTCTCTTATGTTAAGCCTTTAAACTTGAAATTTTCCAAGCAGAGGTATCTGTGCATTAGCAAGCTCTGGAGGGATCTCGGGTATCCTGCTGGCCAGTCCCTATATAGGAAGCATCTGCTTTTACTGTGATGGTTTAACTCTGGCCATGTCATTTCTCCCTTTGCTATCTGAAAGGAAATTCTCTCTGTATGCTAATAGAGGGATCTGATGTTTTCCCAGTATGCACTACTCAGGAGGACAAGATCCTTTGCTTTCATACAACAGTATTTCTTGCTTTTCCAGACCAGTGTATGGAATATGTTGACTTTCATATTCCAATGCACACATCTCCTTTGTGCTCTTCAGCACGTTAGGAAGTATGCGTTAAGGTAAATATTTTATACAGTGGTACTTATTATCTCCTCTTTCTGTTTCTGCCCACGCTAAGCTTGCTGCAGGTTATCTGAAGGTGTGAAGCGTGGGGAAATTGAGAACTGTTTGGGAGAACTGGAGCTGGAAAAGCAAGGGAAGACATGGGCAACACGGAGCGGCTGGAGAAGAATTCAAGAAAGGAGAGATGTCTACTCTAAGGAGAAGCTGCATCACTGGCTAAAAGACATACCTGTTCCAGCCGTGCCTGCTGGCTCTGGCTTTCAGATGGGCTTTTTGTGTGGTGGTGGTGACAAAGGAAAGAGAAAACACTGTGAAGCTGGCTGCAAACAATGGTGAGAAACCCTTCTTCCCTGTTTCTCCTAACTCTTGGTACAGTGGGGAAGGAGATAGTTTCTTGTCAAAGACCCATGTGGACAACTGGCCAAGTTATTAAGTTCTTTCCTAACCCACAAATGTAGTAAGTCAGTGGTCTCTACTGACCTTACAATATCTCAGCATGCTGCATGCCTTTGAAAGCTCAGAAGTGCTCAAAGCAAAGTCTTCTTCCCCTCTTCCCAAATTCAAATAGAGAACCCTTCTCCCTTTTCTCTTTCTGACCCATGCCTGCTCTGTTCCCAGCAAGGCTGGCAACACCAGATGTGCCATGCCACAACAATGTGCAGGCTTTCAGCTTGTGTTCTTCAGGGCTTGCAGCACAGTTAGCTGTTAGGATTACAGGCTTTCCCTCAGCAAGACCTTGTTCCACACTTGCATCCTTAGACAAAGCTGGGATACCTTAAAACTGGGTGGGAATTACTTGCTTTTCAGGGCCAGCACAAAGGAGCCTCAATACTTTGAAGGCATTGAAACCCCATCTCCCAGAAAATTACATTCATCCTACTGCTCCCTACTGCACATCCTACTGTGGTGCCCTGGGTGGTGAACTGTAGTAAACTTGCCCTGAATTACTGAAGTTACCCTTTTCTCTTGCCTAGTTGAGTAGAGCCAGCACTTTGTCTCCCCAGGCTCTTTGTCCTAGTTGCCTAACCCTTCAGTCTATCCTAAGCGCTCCAAAATGCTCAAACCCCCTATCTCCAGGACTGGCAGAGATGGAACAAATACTCCTGAGGTCTTACATGATTTCTTTACCCTGCAACCCTACAAAGAACTCCCCAACTCTGTAACAAAAGCAGTGTAGGGACCAGTGGTTGTAGTAACAGACTCGCTGGTCCCTGCTGCCTACCTTGCTCTGTGATGCCTGGGAAGATGCTGCATCTCGCCCGTGTTCCAGCAGCTCCTGCTCCAGTTCATCCTGTTCCTCAGTGGGATCAAAGTTGTACATGGGCATGAGCTGGTGCCGTAGCTTCTCCAACCTGCCCATGGGAGGGAAGGGAAAGGGTTCATTGAGAAGGATAGATGCTCAGGCTGCCTTCCCTGCCCAGTGCTGAGGCTTTCTGCAGGCTCTTTCTCCTTCTGTAAACGGATTCTGCTCTGGTTGCTCTTGCTGCATAAGGGTTATGTCATGTCCTGTCCTACAGGGATGAGGATAAGAACCTACTGCACACAGCTGGCAGGAGCAGAAGATACCCAGTGAGCAGTTACAGGGATTAATTGCCATCACTAAGCTATGCTGGCAGGCATTAGTCACAGAGGAATCAGACATGGATTTAAATTCCTGCAAACCTTAAAAGATCAAGCTTTCTGTGGTGGGACAAAGGCAGTGGAACATACTGCCTAGGCACTCTGTGACTTTTCTCCCTGTCCTTCTGCCACAACAGCCAGTCCTGCCGTATCACGCCAAGTCTGCCAGCAGAAGTCCACTTCTGGCTCGAGTGGCCTAAGAGTAGTACTGTAATTCTGGGGCTGAAATACATAAAAATGAATAGAAAATAATAAAAAGAAAAGAGGAAAGAGATTCTCACAGGAGGCTGATGCTTCTGGACAGACTGTTCTTACTCTTGTATCACCGCTCCAAGTGACAGAGCTATAAACTATTACCCCATGGCGCCTTCCTCCATACTGGGCAGCTCAGAGATGGAGAATGGATGGGTGGGCATGCTCCTGCCTTAGGCTGTAGCTGAGTTTTGGGGGTGGGAAACACACAAGTAGTTACTGGCAGTGTCACCACGAATATCTATTTTGGCACACTCCCTCCCTGCTTCTATATGGGTTTGCCAATACAACCATTATCTCCAGCAGTGCTATGTTCACAGGCCAAGCATTAGCTGCTCCTGTGGCAGTGCCCAGACCTGGGCTTCAGGGTCTGGCTTGGGAATTTTACAGTGGGCAGCAGCCCTTCTTAAATGTGTTAAGTGAGCACAACTCACTTCATGGCCACACCAGGCCTGGAACCAGGAGTCAAGCATGGAGAAGGTACCATATCTAATGGGTCTTCTTCACTAGTGTCTCAGCTGCCAGAGACAAAAGAATCAAGACACGTCTCTCTGCATGCTGCTCTCATCTCTCTTTCTAGCCAGTAGCTTAACAAGGAGATCAAGACACTAAGTTTTGGGGTAGATAGCTGCACCTCTACACTGTGGTCCTGCCAGCTGCTGTGACTGCAGCTAAACAGCCTGCCGGCCTTGCAAGGCCAGTGTCATTGCCCAGGCTGTTGGAAAACACAGGGATCTGGGAACAGCTGAAACGTGAGATCTGCACCTCTCATGACTGAGTTCCCAGTTCCTTTGTATGCTTGTGATCCTTTTCTCTGTTTTAGTGCATCCCATAGATAAGCATGAAGAGTTTGCAGGATCCCTGACTCCTCCTGCTCATCCATGTTTTCCTTTCCAAAGCTGCAGAGGAGTCTTTGAAGCTTTGATGATAGAAGGTGGGTCAGCACCATCAGTGCAGTGTCCCTACCCCTGCCTCATTCACACACTCCTGACTCCCTGGACAGCCATCCCTTACACTCTCCCCATCTTGCTGTCTCCTTCCCAATTCTCTGAATGTTGAGGGGCACTGAGATCCCTTCAGCCAACAACAGATGTAACTTACCTCTTCCTCTTCCTGATATACAGAACCTGAAGGAGAAAGAAAACCATCATTATAACAGCCTCAGTAGGATGGGGAATATCTGGGAATAGAAATTTTGGGCACGGGGCACACGGAAGGAAGGTGCAGCAAGTCTTGTATCACTGCACACTGAAGCAGGGGGAAGGGAGAAGTGACAACCAATAATGAAATTCCATATGCATCAGTGTAAGCTTGATGGCACACCATGTCTGACACTAAGTGCTCGAGTGGCCTGTTATTAGGTGTGTTAGTAGTAGTAAGAGTATTAGGTGTATTATTATTGTTAGGTGTAGCTCAGCACATTTCTGGTGGCTGCAGGACACGTGTTGCAGTTTAAGACTGGATGAAGAACCTTGTCTTTGTGATTTCCATCTGTAAATTCCCTACAGTGCTGAAGTGCTATAACCCCCTCCCAGGTATGAAGGGAAGAAGCAAAGAGGGCATGCTCAGTGACTTGCCTCGTGTCAGCCAGTAAGAGTGGCTGTGCTGGGAAGAAAGGGAGGCTTTTGGCCTCCAGAGCCTTGTTCTGAGCACTACGAACGCTGGATGTTGCTCTTGGGAACTTATGACCATTTCCAGGATAATGTTTCCAGGTTCTTAAGGGCTTTTGGAATAACTTCTCCTTGGGCCTGCAATGAAATGTTGCAGTAGTCCCTCTCTGTAGTCTCCTCTGATGGCTTTATTAGTGAAGCTCTTCCTCATATGAGGAATGGGAGCCTGCTGCTACCTTCTGTTCTCTGTTGGCAGGTAAATGATGTAGTTATATATCAGAAGAAGAAATGCAGCACTTGCATTGCCCATGTCAGGCCCAGAACTATAGTTTCTGAAAGCTTCTGCCTGCAGCACTAACGGCAGGTTTAGTTACACAGCAAACCCTCAAGCATGTTGCTAACACCCAGAAAGCAGAACCTTGGAAATACAGCCCAGAATGAGTCTAAATAAAACGGATCCAGGCTGCTTTCATTCAAAAAAGGCACGACCATAGAGGAGATAAATGTTTTCAACAGTCTGCTTTAAAAGTCAGTTTGGATGGACTTTCTTGCAGGGCCCCAGTGTTGACAAGGTTTAAATCAACGCAGCTGTTCCACTTCAGTCAGAACAGAATTTGCTTTGTGCTCTTTTAACTGCACTTCCTATTGCTAATAAAAGTAAACACTGATGCTGCATACGGCTTTCTCTAGGCCTGCTGAGCATCCCAATTGGATTAGACTTCAAGGAGACTGCAGAAATACAGAAGCACTGGAGAAAGGCCTTATAAAGGAAGGGATCTCAGCAACGATCAGTTCCCAGCAGTTCTGGGTGAACCTTTAGCAGAATGCAAATAAATTATTCAACCCAAATCAGTCCTAGAACCTCTTTGCCACCCTCAACAGGCCACAAAATATTTAGCAGGGCTCTCTTACCATAGCTACAGCCAACCCAATCACAGTGATGATCCCCAAGGACAGCAGCATCGTGCTCAGGCCGGGTCCAGTGCTGGCCACATCTGGGATTTTGGTGCTGTTGAAACTGGTAGTCTCAGGGCTTACGGTAGCTGTTTCTGGTACAGTCACATCCAGAGTTGTCCCTGGGTCTGGCCTGGCTGTGGTGGTGGTGCTGTGATACAAGTCATGCACAGAAGGTGAGCTGTAACTCATCCTGTCAGCTCTTGGTAGCTTCTTTTAACGACGTGTTGTCCTCATCCATCAGCTACAGAAGCAGAGAGCTGTCCTTCATATTGAGGCCCCTCATGTGAGACCTGTCCTGTAGCATCACCACTGATGGTTTTCTTCATAGGAACCTAGGAAAGAATGAGGCAAATGAACAGTGCAGAGCCCTTAGAGACAGGCAGAGCTTTTTGCAAAGCTTCCCAAGTCACTAGTACAAATGTTGAGAGCAGTTCACAGATGCCCACTCAAGAGTAAGATTTTTCGGGGCTGCTGAGAGCCCCCAAAGCCATGCCTCATTCCTTGAAGTCAGTGATACACTCTCCCACTACTGCTTCAGCTCTGCCTCCTTACAGGCACTTGGCAGATATATGTGAGGACAGCCCCAGAACCCCACATCTGGTCTGCTCCAGGCTGAGCCAGGAGGCCTCTATCCACCACAGGAGATACAGTGTTTTCCTGCTTCTGACCCTTGTTGTTAATTTTTGGAAAGTTACACAGATCCCCTTATCAGTGGGAACATATCCAATAAAACAGCACTCGGCTGTGAAGCATCCATATCTCAGGATGCTTTTTACTGCATCCAAAGTAGGACTTCCCTGTTGTGGTAGGCACTGGTGACTGGTAAGTCCCTGCACTATCCATCACCCCACTGTCCCTCACCCCATGCACTCTGTAGAGGCAGCTTCCCTAGAGCAGTGAGTTGCAGGGAGTATTTCTCAAGTCCCCCATGAAAGCACCCACTCAAGCTTAGTCATGCACTGCTTATTATCACTATTAATTTTAAAATGAGTCCAATTTTGGTTTGGAGTTGTGAAATTTGATGGATCTATTCATGCTGAAAACATGAAAGTCTTGAATTGCTTCATGCTTCTATTGTACAAATGATCAGGAATTGCAAAACACCATGGGAGGATCCTATGGGAATTGTTTGCAAAACTTTGTTTGTAAACCCACTGTTTATAACATCAGTTCAACAACTGCTTCCATGAAAATACAGCTACCTCTGGACCAGAGCAGTGCCAACCCCGAGAACTACTGCAGCAGTCCTTGGTAATTTCTTTGCAGTTGAGCAGACATTACATCTCTGGACTGGAATGCAGCTGGACACAGGGGCTAATGAGCTCTGAATAGAAAAAGATGTGCCTGCAAAGAGAAATGAGCCATTGTTCTGCTCTGTTCTATTCTAGGCAAGGTTATTGTGCAGTTCCCATTACCACGATACCTTACTGCTGCCCATAGCTGCATTAAGCAGCATGATTAACACCTGTCAGTAATGACTGCAGCAGGGAAATCACACCAGGCAAACAGCACCAGCCTGTACTGTGATCAGGCAGCAGCACAAGTAGCCACCTCCACTTGCACAGCACTTGTCTTGCATCTCCCTGAGCAGGTAAACCTCTCACCCCACCTGCAGGATCTGTCTCACAGCAGCTGCTGTGGGAGCTGTCAAACTCCCAAGTTTCTAAGAGAAATGTGAAGATAGCAGTTTTGGTCTGGTCCCAACTAACACCATGCTGAGGCACGAGTCCATTGCAGCTGAAAGGGACCGTGTCATTCAGTGACCACCAAACCACGCATGCTGAGTTTAAACCATGTGGCACCAGGATTTCCTGGACCATTTCTGACCACAGTGGAGCTCATGTTTGGCACAGCTGGGCACAAAGATGGCAAACTTGAAATCCAAGCGCCACAACAGCAGCAGCAACTACAGCCCAGCAGGGAAGGGGAAGGGATTGTTGAGCAGGTATTGGGCAGATGGAGCAGCTGCTCAGGGAGAATCACTGATTTGTGCTATTCAGGGAAACTTCCCATTACAGGAATTCAGTTTTAAAAAAGCCACAACCAAGGAATCAGAAAGTAGAAAAAGAGCCTAAGTGAGAGGAGTGAAGCATGCCCAAGCCTTTGCGAAGTATGGCTCTAGATCTTAAGCAGCTCCTGAATTATGGAAACAAAATGGGTTACACCTTCACCTCAATGTGGTTAGTTTTGGAAAACCACTCGAACTTGGATGTTGAAGATGATACCAAGCCTTGGGTGAGACCTCTTTTGTAGGGACCACACACTGAGCTGCTGTGCATTGCTCCTCTGAATAAAGTTAGGCTAGGTTAGAACTAGACAGCAGAAAATCTGTTCCAAGTGGGAATGGGGGCTTCTGCCCATGCTGATGGATTCCCAAGCAGAGACCTAGCTCTAAAAGCAGTCCTGTATGAAAGGACATGGCTTATACAACCAGTTCTACATCCAGATGAGGGTATTTCTGCTCCCAAGCCCCTTCTGCTCCAGGTTGCAGAGGGCCAGATGGGGAGGCTGAGTGCAGGGCCCATGGCTTACAAAGTTAAGGCTAGGAGCCGTTGATCTTTCCCACCACCTTCCTTCCCCAGTTGTCATCCTGGTGCTGGAAGTTTGATCTGCAGGCTGGGCACACTTCAAGTCTCCGATGGCTGCTCTAGGGTCAGGGACTGCTACTACCTATTGCTAGCAGGTTCAGCATAGTCCAAGCACAAATAGAAGAGGAACCACATCCTCAGCTGCTGCTGGTATTCTTCCACTGCCTGCCCCAACAGAGCTTCTCACATAGCCAGGGCTGGTCCATGCTGGGCTCTGCTGGGTCTGGGAGTAAGGAGAGCATGTTTCTCTCCTAGCCAGCATTTCCAAACCAGTGTCTGGTAAGTGCTGCGGTGGCCAACCCCTCTGAGATGCAGATCATCGCGTCAGGCACTAGCTTGAGGCTGCTGGCTTTTCTGAGCCTTGGTTTTAATCTCTCTGTGCTGCAGCTTCATCTCGGGTATGCCAGCAATAGAGGGTTGTGTCACAGGGATGAAGATGGCTCACAGGGTCTCTGAATGAAGAAGGCAAATAATAACTAGTATTTTTTCCTGCATTACTTCACCGAGATGAAGTGTCTCTAGTCACTGAGCAGTGCGAGCAGCACCGGGTTGCTCTCGCCTATGGGATGTGGCTTCCCAGTGTGTGAACTTGCGGCTTCGTCTCGCCCTGCTATGGGGCTGACCCGTCTCCAGGGCAGTCCCCAGAGAAGGGGAAGCCCCGGCCGCGGGAGCCCGCTGTCCCGGAGCACCTCAGCCGCCGCCCTCCCACGGTCCCCGCCCTCCCAGGTACAGGCGAGGGGACCCTCCCCAGCAATGCCCCTGCTCCTCCGGCTCCGCACTGACAGAAACGCAAGCAGCGGCCGGACCCGGAGCCCTCCCGGGCAGTGCCGCCCGCGGCTGCCTGGGGATGCTTCCACATCCCAGAGGAAGTTTCTAGACGGATAACGGGTAATACGGCCCTTCCCGCTCCGCAGCGCTCCCCATGCGGGGACGGACCGGCCCCAGGGCTCGCAGCCGGCTCCCCGCGGCGCTGCTGTCGCGCTCCGCGCCCGCGGCTCCGCCACCCGCAGCGCTGGGCGAGCCTCGCCGGGGCGAACGCACCATTGACGGGACCGGGCTCCCCGCCGCCGGGAGGCCGCGGCAGCCCCCTCCCGCGGCCCGGCCCTCCGCTGCGCCCCTCCCCGGAGGCAGCGGCGTTTCAGCGCTGCGCCCGCTGCGCCGGGGCGGCCGCTGCCCGCCGGGGCCGGCACTTACTGAGCGCTCCCCGCTGAGGCGTCCCGGGCCCCCGGAGCGCCGCCGGCTGCGGAGGGGAGGGGGGCGGCCGGGCCCCGCCGCTCAGCGCGCACCGCCGCACGCCCTGAGGCCCCGCCCCTCCGCTCGGCGCCCCAGGCGATTGGTTGGCGCCCGCAGGGCTCGGCTCGCGGTTGGTCCGTGCCCCTGTCAGTCATGCGCGAGGCGGCGGCGGCGGGGCGGTGAGGCGCTGAGGTAGCTCGCGGGGAGCGGCGGGGCTGTGCGGTGCTGCCCTCGCACCCTGTGCCCCAGCCCCGCTGTAGAGTGCGGTGTGGGAGGCGGCTGACCAGGGCCCCGCTTCTAGGGCGAGCCGGTGAGCTTCTACCGGCTCTACCTCCAGCCCCGCCGCTGGCGGTAGCCATGAGGTGAGGCGTCGCTGTGCGGACGCGCTCGCCTGTGAGAGGCCCCGGGCCTGCCGCCGCCCAGGTAAAGGGACCCCGCGCCATGGGCGCGGTGCTAGGCGGGGTGCTTGGCCTTGGACAGGGTATTGCGCGTGTAGGGGGGGCCGGGACAGCTGGAAGGATAGCTGGAAGGAAAGCGGGGTTCCGGTCCCGGCAGTGTTCTGTGGGGCTCGTTTACCGCCCGAGAGCCGCTCAGTCACCAGAATGAGGGGTGGATGGGCAGCTCCCTGGGTGGCAAGTGGAGCCTCGTACCTCCACCCTAGTGTATCTAGATCTATAATCTATATTTCTATGTATACACACCTATATATATACCTATCTATATATCTATACACCTATACCTACCCTAGTATGGGCCTAGGGACCGGCCAAGCTGAGTACTGACCTCGTGGCGCAAAGGTACCAGCTTGTACGGCACAGGCCCCAGTTCCTGCCTGAGCCTCTGAGTGGGACAAGGAGTGTGAGGCAGGGCCGAGCCTTTCAGCAGCCATCACTGTGTTCCACTTGAGTGGGACCAAACCGCACAGCTGTGGGAAAACACCTACCCCCTGCCTGTGTGCAAACAGGTATTTGCGCCAAGAAGTAGCTTGCAAGGAACCTCACATCAGTACCTGGTCTCCTTTATTAGTAATGATAGTAGTGGCAGCACTGTTCCAGCCGTGGGAAATTAAAGATGTAGCTGCCTCCCTGACACTAGTGGTTAATGTTTTATTCCTTCAGTGTTCCTCTTTTGGTAGTATCCCCAAGACAGGGCTTTGGAGTGTGGAGCTGCTTAGGTAAAGCCTAGCTGTCAGACTTCTTTTGCATAACATAAAGACAGGTTTTCATAGGGGCTGCTTATCTCTGCAGGGGTTAATGAAGATGGGAAGGAGGGAATCTTCAGGCTCTTTGAGCACCCACGCCTTGCCAGGAGGTAGCAGATAAGCCAGTGTGGAGGCCGTTGCTGCAGAGAATGCCCTCTTCTGTCTTACTGGGCTCTGGTTTGGTTTTGCAAAGAAGGGGCTGACTTTTTCCCACAGTTTTGCTGTGCAGCAAGAGCATGGTAGGCCCCACACTGCTGCCTGTGCAGGTGCTCCATGCAGCATGGTCCAGGGCTGCTGCAGGGGATGAGTGGCAGCATCTGCCCAGGTGGGAGCTGACCCAGCCTCCCAGGTCTCTCTGGAGCATCAGTCCTGGAGGGCAGAGCCCTGGCTGTTTAGTTGTTTGTGTGGTGGTTTTTTGGAGGAGGGGAGGTTGTGGCTTTTCTGAGAGGGCGACAGAAAGCAGCTATCAATAGAGGTATGGGAATGGATGCTCAGGGAAACCCACAGTGGCCCCAGGGACTGTGAGTCAGAAGGGAGGGAGGCCCTCATTTCTGATGGATCGCAGCAGGAAAGCGGGGTGGTTGTTTTGTTTGTCTCACACAGTTCCAAGCGTGATATGCAGCAGCTGTTCTGTAAAGTTTCATTTCCATTGTCTCCTGCAGTCATCTCGTTTGTTTTCCTTCTGTCCTTCTCTGCCTGTTCTGTTCTTTAAAAGACTGACTTCTTTCTGGCAGCGTTTGCCTTTACTGGCCTTTGTATCTTTCAGGTATTTCCCTTCCCTCTAGTTGTACCTTGTGAGTTTTTCTTTGTCCTCTGCTCTTTGCAGCTCAGCCGTGGCATTGTGGCCCCTTGTTTGCTCTCTGGGGATGGTGACAGTGTGGAAGACCCTTGACATGTGGAGTCAAGGTCTTCTGTGGGCACACCTGCTAACCCAGGACTTGTGATTTATGAACAGAGAGAGGAATAAAAGAAGGAATCTAGGAGAGACTTAAGGTGTTCCTGCAGGGAACCAGGATGATCCACTTGTGGGGTGGAGAGCCAAGGGCTGGAGCTGGAGGTTGGTGTGTCTGTGGGTTTCTGGGACCAAGGACAGGCAGAGCACTGTGCCTGTACGTAGGCGCACTTGTTTCTGCCCTGCCATGGGCACTGACTGGCCTCCTTGTAGTTCTGGCCTGTGGAGATGGGCAGCTCTGCAAAGAACTGGATTGCAGCAGCAGAGCTGGTTAGCTGTCACCTGAGTTTTATTGGGGTAATCGTTTGTTATTCTTAGGGTGTAATGGTTTTTTACCTGTGGGCTGGGATTACAGCAAGCAGTCTGCATTTTGTCAGTGGGGAGCAAGTGATTTGCTAGCCCAAGGGATTCAGGTTGTTCTCTTGTCTCATTTTCTAGACCAGAAGCGCCGCAAACCAGTGCCATTTTTGTGCCGCCGTGAAGAGATCCATTGACTGTGCTCAGCTGGTGCTTAGCCACAGTGGCTTGTGGTAGGACTAAGTGTCCCGTGAGCCTCAGCACTGACTGGATCAGCTGGTGGCAGGAACTGATTTTGCAACAATGAGATGCCTCATGCACACACTGCATAGGAGGTTGTCATGTCTCTCACCTCAGTGCATGCCAGAGAGGTGGAGTCAAATCCTCAGTCCGAAGCAGTCATCTCTGAGGCAGAGCTGCAGTGCAAGTCCTGGGGTCGTGACTGCCACTGATGTGGTCAACTACTGGCAGAAGGTGTTTGAGACAAATGGAATCCCTGAAGCACGAGAATCCAGTGAATATATCGTGTCATTTGTCCTAGGAGCAAAAACAGTTAAGTAATAGGAAAAGTACGTGGTCTCTGTGTGCCTCTCGCTTTGTCATTTTGTTTGAATCCCTTATCTTTCTTTTTATTTCTTACAGGAAGTAAACCAATTTTTCCTTTCTTAGGTTGCACAGAGGGTGAGTCATAGTTTATTTATGCCAATAGAACACTTGGGTTCTCTTGAATACCCTCTTTTGCAGAGATGAAATGTAACCCATGGCGTACACACCCACACTGGACCCTGCCTTGCTTGGTGGAATGTTCCTTAATTTCACTTATTCTTCTGAGCCACAAAACTAGCAGAAGAACAGTTGGACAGGTTTGGTTTAAAACATGCAGATAGGTTTGCCTAATCATTTGTGGTTTCTAACAGCCCCTGGCATATGTGTTTGTCAGAATACTGGGTCTCCCTGGAGGATGCTCTTGGGAGGGTGCAGAGGATGCCTTAGCGGCATGAGTGGGCAGGTTTTAATGTGACCTTGTCTTCAGTTTCAGAGCTTGAGTTCCAAAAGCCTCAGCATTCCGCTTACAGCAGTGCAGCAGGAGCAAATCCAGCAGCTGAGCAACAAGCGATTAGAAAGGTAAGAGCATCCTCTTACACGCATTCCTTTGGAGGGTTTTCCTTCAGCCTTAATAAGCCAGAGGAAAGGCAGCAGAAAGAAGACAGAAGACCACTAGCATCTGACATGTCAAGTAACAGTGCTGTGTTTGTCTCTCATGGTGACTCAAGTGATGGGCCTTTGCTGTTGTCAGGTAGCAAATTACCTGTCTGTCCTGTCTGGAAACAAAGAGGGTTTAAGAGATGTTGCAGAGGAACAGGAAACTGGCAATACTGACTCTGTGTTGGGTACATTTTCATTAGGCTATTCTGTGCTCACAAAATTGAGCCCTGGCCCCTCCTGTCTTCAGCTACCGGTCCTATACTGGTCTGTGAGGTAGCTGTGCTTTCCTTTCTAGGCTTTGAAGAGGAATTTCCTTGGTGTTTAGAGGTTGCTGTAGTTTTGGTCTACATTTGGGCTCCATTTGCTTGCTCTGTGAAGGAAAGGTTCTCTTAATACAGAAATTAAATGGGTTTGCTGTGAAAGAGCTACCTGGAATGAGGCTTGCAAGTTGCTGTGTCTTAAGTGCTTTTAAGATTGCAAAAAATACCTGCTGTTCCACATGGAGAACTGAGGTATGGTGCCTCACAGCAGCTAAGAACATGGCCCCAGAATTCATAGAGACATGGAATCATGGAGGTTGACAGGGACCTCTGGAAATCTAGTCCATCCCCCCCTGCTTAAAGGATCAACTAGAGCAAGCTGCGCAGAGCTATGTCCAATTTGGTTTTTAATATAACTAAAGATAGATGTTGTACAGCATCTCTGGACAGCCTGTTCCTGTATTTGAACACCCTCACAATGTAAAAAAAGGAAAAAGGGGGAGTGGTTCATAGATTTTGATGAAATTGTCTTATATTTCAGTCTGTGCCCTTCGCTTATCTTTGCACTGGATACCACTGAAGAGTCAGGCTCTGTTTTTCTTTGCTCCATCTCACCAGGTACATACGGTTATTAATGAGGTTCCTTCCCCTGCTGCTCATCCAGCCCAAGCCTTCTCTTCTCAGGGTTTAACTGTCCCAGCTCTGAGTCTCTCCTTGTATGTCAGTTGCTCCAATCCCTTAATCATCTTAATGTCCATTTGTTGGCCTTACTCCAGTATGTCCGTGTCTCTCCTGTACGACAAGACTTTACATTACTCTCTCCTGAATTTCATGAGGTTCCTGTCAGCCTGTTTCTCCAGCCTGCTCAGGTCCCTCTGAAAATTAGCACACCTGTCTGGCCTGTTGACCACTCCTCCAATTTGCTATCACCTGCAGACATGTGCTCTCTGTCCCTTTATACAGGTCATGAATGAAGATGTTATGCTATATTGACCCCACTGTCTTGACACCAGGGGGTACTCCGCTAGTGATCTGCCTTCAGCTCGACTTCATGCTGCTGAATGCAGCCCTCTAAGCCAGCCAGGACTGTCAGTTTTCAGCCCATCTCATTTACGTAGTCCGTACTTCATCGGCTTGTATATGAGGATGTTATGGGAGACCATATCAAAATCCTTAAGAAAGTCAAGACAAACGGTTTTGGTTATTGTTTCCTCATGCACTGAGCTAGTTACTGTCATGGGTGGCTGTCTGGTATAGAGGAATGATTTGTGCTTTGCTGGCTACTCCCAGTGACCTTCCTGTACTTAGTATGTTTAGAAACAATCTCTAGAACAAGTTCCATCACTTGCCCCAGTATCGAGGTGAAGCTGACTGGCCTATAGTTCCCCGGGTCCAGTGCGTTCTGTGGAATGGATCTCTCTTAGAGTGCACATGCACATTGCACACACAGTTGAGAGCCTTAGGGGTATCTGGGTGCTCACTCTCAGAGGGGTGACGTGTTAGTAATGAGGTAAGCATGGTATTGGGAGCTTTTCTTGTGTAACAAGGTGTAGTCCTAAAGTGTTCACACTTGCTTTTTCTTGCCGCAGGATGCCGGTGCAGTATGTACTTGGTGAGTGGGACTTTCGGGACCTGACTCTGAAGATGAGACCCCCAGTATTTATTCCTCGGCCTGAAACAGAGGTACGAATGTGGGGAACATGGTAGAGGTGGGCTTGAATCTCTGAATGACATCATACAGTACAAACATAGCATTGCTGTGAAGGCATCCTGTGTATCATGAGGTTGTAGTGATGAGGTCAGATCACTTCTTTTAGAATAGAGGGGGGTTCTTAGCTTGTGATCTGGAACTGATAGACTTTGCCTCCTGGCTCAAAACAAGAGATGTTGCAAGCTAATGTATGATTTAATTATACAGGGAGCCATCTCCGTTGATGGCTTTCTTCCCTTGACTTGGCTTTCTTTCCTTATTTCTGCTGTGATAATGACTCCTGGAAATTCAAAACCTATGCTGCTATATCCTCAGTGGCCTAGTACTTTGGTACAAGGGTAAGAATCTCAAAGTTGTCCAAAGGTTGTTAACAAAATCCTGCAGTAGTGGAAAGCTGCTACTGGAAAATGATAAAGAACTCCAGAGAACTTGTTTGTCCATGTGGAGACTAAAACAGTGCAAGCTGGTAGGACATGGCAGCTGCCACCTGTCTGATGGCTCCACTCATTCAGACGGAATGTCCCCTACTGACAGTATCAGAAGAGATGTCAAGGACTGAGTGGGCTTGATGATGGGAAGGCTGCCTTTGCTTTTTCTGGGGATGAGATAGTATTGGGAATGTGTGAAGAAAGCTGTGGCTCACTGGAGAGGATGCAGTCTGCAGAGTCCTTCATCTGACACCTTTTATTACACAAAAGGCAAAAGACAAAGACAGCATGTGCTTCCATTGTGCCCTCTGAAGAAGGGCTAAAATCCATTAGAGGGTTCTGGACAATTTAGTGGGAGTCAACACTTAGACATCCTCTCATCTCAGCCTGTACAAGAATGCTCAGAAGCAGAGCCTTCGTTTAGTGTGGGGTATCAGCAGCACCTCACTGAGAGCTGGCAGGGCCCTAAGTCATAGTGATTACACTCGTGTCCAGAGAAGGTGTGAGCTCTCTGTTGTGTCTGGCTGTGATCACTCCATGGTGATTAAGTCTGGGGATAAGGCTCTAAGGAATAGTTTTGCCAGTTGGAGCCCAGCCATGGTTAACTTTGTTACTGCCAATGGTATTTCTGCTTGGGGTGATTCAAGAGAGTATTTCCAGCCTCTAACTCCCCATTAATTCATGGATACAATGTGAGCATTAAAACCATGGAGAGCTTGTGTGCTCTGCAAGTCAGAACATCTCTTGGCAAGGCTTCCTCTGGTGCTGTGCTCTAATTCTCTCCATGCAGTGCCAGGCTTCAAACAAAGGCGTGTGGAGTGGAAACTGGAGTGGCTAATGCTTGAGAATGTTGTTAATTGTGCCCATAAGCATGATATTGGTAAAAGCATCTCCCCTGGCCCGTGCTGAAATGCAGTGCAATGTAACATGCTGTGTTTGAAACCACGTAACATACCCTGGTGCAAAAATGTAGCATGAAGGAGCTTAACCTAAAGCTTGTCTCTCTGGGAAGATTTACTATGAAGGCGCATTTTAGCACATTTATTATTGAAGGCCAGGAGTTTATGAGGATGGCTCAGGAATGGAGCTCTGTTGGTAACTGAGAGTTTTCTTGTGATGTGGTGCTGGGGCAGTTACTTGGATGGGAAGAGCGCAGGGACAACATCCAGCTATTTAGCAGCATTTGGCAGGGCATTGTTTTAGGCATGTGCTGCTTCCAGGAGCCCTGTACTGTGTGTAACCTGTCGCACAGGGTGAGTTGGTGTCGAGATCCTTTCCTTCTGCTAGCAAGGAATGGTTGATCTTCTCTGCCTAGAAGCTGTGTGTGATGTGTTTGGGTTGGGGCTGACCGTGTTTTGTTTCATCAGGGGAATTTTTCCAGGCTTCACTGGACTTTAAAACTGCAGTGGAAGCAGCTCCTTTCAAAACTATTGCAGTTAGTTGCATCTGTAGCTCTCTTCTTATTTAGGATTTGTGTGCAGCATTCTTAAAACCAATAGTGCTGGAACTTTTCCTCAAATAATGTCCGTAAATAATCCTTGCTCTTTAGGAAACAGTTATCAACACTGATAGCCCAGGTTCAAGTTGCTTATCTGTGACTACACACACAAACCACATGGCTTGGCTTGTCCTTGGCTGAGTAAATGTGACTCCCTAAATTGACTTGTTAGTGCAGATACACAAGCAGCTGCAAAATTTGCTTCCTACTTACATTTATGTAGCTTCTGCAAATGCTGCTGCTTGTTGACTCCGAGTCTGAAAAGAAGAGGAGCAGATTTTATGATGTGCATTTTATTCTGTTTACAACAGAAGGTTTGTGACTTGCTCCCAAATGCGTTGGTAATGGCATGAAGTTAAACACAGTCTGACATAAACCACCATTGTTTCAGTCCTGGGGACAGAGATGCACATGCAAAGAGCAGCTCAGTTGTCTGCTTAATTTTGCCCTGTGTGAAATCTGCCTCTTTGGAGTCTGTTAAGTTCTCTCTGGTAACTGCGGCCTTTCCCATTTTCTTCCTCTGGGAAAATTGTTTCAGCACATGTGGCTTCCATCTTCTGCTCGGTGGGAATCCAGGTGGAGAGGGACCTGCAGCCAAAATGAGGAAACTAGCAACTCCTGTTCTAGCTCTGAGTGGGATAACAAAGCTGATTGCACTCACTCGTAACTTCTTAGTGTGCAGGGCTGATAGATACTCCTGTGAGCACAGCCATGCTGTGCTGAGGCAGGGTTTTGGTAAGCAGCCCTCAGTCTCACCTTCCCCCAGTTACCCAGCCTGTTGTGAGCAAAGGTTTGGACTCACTGCTGCAAGTGCTCAGTGGGTTTATGAGGGCTTGTGGAACTCAGTGTTATGCCTGCTTTCTTCATGTGCCCATTAGAGCCAGGCTTGTGCAGTGGGGAGGTGTTTAGGAGTGTGATCAGCCTCATGACTTATCTTCGTTATGTGATTTTTTATTGTAATGTTGAGGAATCCCTGTCTCAGCATTGCTCAGTCACTATTAGTGGGGAAGAAAGTCCTTTTCCCAGAGCACGGTTTCCTAAACCTCAGGCATCAGCCTTGTGGGTCAGAGGGAAAAATAGGACAAAGAGGAGAACTCAACCAGCCGTGGATACATAATTCCTTTTTTATCGAGGCTAAACGAAGCCTTATAATGACTTCATTAAGGGAAGGATTGAGTTTGTCCGGGACAGCTCTGGAGGTAGTTTGAGGTATCGCCAGTCCGTTACCCCTAGAGGGCACTCCAGGCTTAGGCTCCCGGAGTTCCTGCTGGCTCTGTTTCCTATTAAATATGGTAGGATTTCTGGTGTTCCTGATCCCCTGCTTTCTCAGATGCCGTGTTTTAAAGCAAATGAAGGCTTATTTTTTTTCACTGGAAACAAATGGTCATTTTTTATCCCTTGCAGCTACTGTGTGGGTAGAGTCAGGTTCTTGGACATTGAGATTTTCTTATTGCTAGAGGGAAGCTGCTGGGAGGAGGGCTCCAGTTCTCCTTGGGAGGACAGCTGCAGTCCCACCATCCCCTCTGACCCTCAGGCCAGCCAGGAGTCCTTTGGTTACACCTCCTTGACCTGTTGTGATCTCAACACCTATGTAATTTTTCTGTCTTGGCTTTGTTGTGGTGGCTGTGTCATGTGAGCAGTCCACTGTCCTGTGAGGGGGGACACTGTGAGGATGAATGTTTAGCCTGGGAGACAGCTCAGGGAAAGAAATTGCATGCGAGTCTGTATCACTCTGAACAGTTTTAGTAGTCATGCAGAACAAATCGTGGCTGCAAACTTCCTTGAGGGCATAAGAAAAGACTTAGTGCATCAGGGATCTAGTTCAGTCTAGTTCAATGTGCTGGATGTGACTGGGGCTTGTAGCAGGTGGAGCAAAATTACAAGGGATAAGATAGGTATGGAAAGATCCCCCCATCTTTTGGCAGTCAGTAGTTAAGGGCTGGTTTTAGCCAAAGCTGGATTTGGGGCTGTTGTGTTTCATAATCACTAATGAATCTGTCCTTCATTCATTTGTTTAATCCTCTTTTGTGTCATCTGTGTCTGATGGTGCCTCCACGACACCATCTGACAGTGGAGCTTTCTAATTTTGTGTTGTAAGTGGGAGGAGTATTTTCTCTGTTTCTGGCACTGCCTGCTCACTGGACAGGAAAGCCCTTACTGCATACACATAAACCATTGATGCTGTCTACAGCATTTGTAACTTGTAGTCCTGTTGCTGTCTAATTAATTCTTTTTCCACTTATGATTTTCAAGCTTTTATCTTGTTTCCCAAAATAGATTGTTTCTTTCCCATGATAAGATGCTCAATAAACCATTGCTGTGCACTTGCGTATGTCAGCTGAAGGGCAGTCATTGTGCTGGGCTGTTCTAGGAAAGCACTTTAGTCAAAGATTTGCTCATAGAAAGCTTTCATGAAGTTTAACCTTACTTCTAGCTAAACATAATCGTTAACCTTTCAAGGGGGTCAAACACTCAGAGAAGGAAGGCTTTTGGCTTCCTGACATGCATATTCAAATCTACAGAGTGCAAGGTGGGGCCTTTTTTCAGTGCTTTATGACAAGGCAGTGTACACATTTCCTGTTTTAATTGGTGCTGAAAGGAAGGGTTTGATGCAGAATGCACTTTTCATTTCCCTAATTTCATAGCCATAGATGGTTACTTTCTGGGAAGGGCAAAAGGTCACAGTGGCCAGTGAGTGCAGCCATTGATCCGGAGACAGGAGATGGGCCTTTCTTTCATGATTTTGCCTCTGACCAGTTGTGTCCTCAGGGGGAGCTGCTTCTTTCTGAGTCACCAGCTTTGGGAAATGAAGAGGATAATGGTGCCCTATCTTGTATGTAGCGTAAGGTCCTTTCTCAAAATATATATAAACTCCTATAAAGTACATTGAACACAAACGCAATAGGGCATTATTTAATAGATCAGAAAAGAACTGCTACTTGCAAAATGTAGCTGTGAACAAATGTGCTGAAGTTGGAGCGTTGCTGTTGTGGCCTTACATGGATCAGGTTTTGCCTGTGTGAGAGGCAATACTGTATCAGTATGTTGGGGGGGAAAAGTATTTTCGGAATGTGGGCTGTGGCACAGAGGCCAGGGAATGGGAATGACAAAGGGAGCCTGTTGTTGCTGCAGAGCAGTTGGAATTGCCCTTTGAGCTAGGCGCAAGTGTTTAATAGGATTCTATATGCAGAGACAAATAGTGCAGCCTGTGCATTGTAGCTGAGGGGCTTCTCAGAAGCCAGAAAAGCAGCTCTTCTCAGTGCCAGAAGTGCTCAGAGGAAGATTTGGGGTTTAAGGGATATTGGCTGACCACAAGCAACTGTTTTCAATGGGCTGCTCAGCAGGCTAATGTGATCCTTCTGTGTGTTAACAGGGGATTGCCAAGTACAAGTAGCAGGATTAAATAATCTCTATACTGCAGTAGTGGAATAGCCACAAAAATATTATGTCCGGTTAAGTTGCTACTGACTGCTTGAGAAAGAAATGGAAAACTAGGTTTGGAGAAGAACCAGTTGGTGGATTAACAGCTGGAACAGTCTGTCTTGTTGTGAGGGACTGTTTAGCTCATGAAAGACAACCTGAGGGGTTAATTACAGAAAATGGATAACAGAAGTCTCTTCGGTTTCATAGTCAAGTGTGGAACAAGCAGGCCAGAAAAGAACATGCAGGCCAGAAGAAAAGGTGCACATCTATAACAGAAAGGGTTGTTAATTACTGAAGGAGCTTAGCAGGATTCTGCTGCTGGCCACTTTCAGATCAGGACAGGATGTTTCCCCAGGACAGATTTCTTCTTGTTCAAAAGGAAATGAAGGAAGTAACAGGGTTATTCCTGGCTAACTGACCAAGACGAACTATGGCAGTACTTTCTCCTGGCTTCCTATGTGAGGAAAAAATGGCTGTGCTAGTGCAGAGGATTACTTCGAAATTGGTGATTTCCAGGGCAGATTCAAAACCATAAATTCAAAACAAAAATCTGTGCTGAAAGCAGAGAAAGCAACAGCTGATTTAAGCCATGCACAAACCTGTTCCCCAGGTTAACTTATCTAGACTTTCCTAATGCGATCTCACAGATCTCTGTGGTGTTAATCCATTTATTTCTTTTGGCCCTTAAAGAGCTCTGGGAAGCCTTTAGCTTTTTAATTTCCCTTTTCTGATTGAATGAGTGTCTGTATTTCTGTGAGTTTCAGCTAAGTAGCTTAACTCATCAGCAGTGAGAGCAGGATTTAGGACTAGGAACTGGGGAAAAACAAGCTATAGAATGGCTGTAATCAGAAGGATGGGCCTTAAGCAGATTGCCACATGAACAGGGGGGTAAAAATACATTTCCTACTCCAGCTTCTTTCAGGCATCCAAGTAACTGGAATTTGGGAGCTAGGGATTAGTGAACTGGACCAGTGCATCTGTCCAGATGCTATATCTGGCAGTGACCAGTACCAGTATCTGCAGAGAAACAAAGTGCCTTGCTTCTGGAGAGATGTGCCTAGAGAGGGGTTTGTGCTGGAGACCTGAGGTACAGCCATTTTATACTGCCTTTGTTCCACTCTTCTTGCCCCTCTTGGGCATGGTCAAGTTTAAATGTGGCAACTGTGGTAATTTTTCTTGGGCACTAGCATTCAACCCAAATCATTCTATGATGCTATGTATGGGTTGCAAAGGTTGCTGCCTTTTGGTACGGTCATTTCTGGGTGCTGTCACAGCCTGTCCCCCAACAGATGACGCAGCGCTTGGCATGTGCCCTGACACATCAGGAGCTGCTCCTGTTGTGTGACAGAAGCCAAACTCCTTGCTCAGTACTAGGCATGTCTTTACCTGTTTGTCTGTTGTTGCTTCTTCCTGAAGCCACCTTTTCTTTCAGGATCAGTGGCTCCTTCTGGAGTGTTTTGCTTTGTGGGTGTAGGGGGAGTTGCATGGGCTTTGTGCAGCACTTTCTCTTTTCTACTGTGGTGCCAAG
>WYDI02039451.1:78919-109549 GCA_009867235.2 Psittacus erithacus
AGTGTTTTGCTTTGTGGGTGTAGGGGGAGTTGCATGGGCTTTGTGCAGCACTTTCTCTTTTCTACTGTGGTGCCAAGCAGAAGGGCCCAGAACAAAACTGCCATAGCCTGCCTGCCCACTAAGTACTGGGCTCACTTGTGGTTTGGTTTTGGAAAGTACATGGCGGTGATCTTCTAGGGCCATTGCCATGAAGTTACGTTCCCAGCCTGGCTTCTCGGGGTTTTGTCATGTGCTGATTGGCAGCCAAGTGGACAAACAGGAGGGGAGGGGTGATTCGGTTAATATCAGATCAGGCTCTATGGAAAGTCCTGGATTCTGAGAACAGAAGTTTCTGGAAAGCACACAAATAAGTAAAACATTCCCAGGAAGGGTGCGAGAGCAGAGAGGTTACCCAGGTTTTCATGTGTCTTTTGCTTTCCTTGTCCTGTTTGCTAACCTGAGAAGCCTCTTGCCACCCTGGCTTGTACCCCTGGAACTGTGTCTTCCCTGTTTTCCCCAGAGCATGTAGGGAACAAAGAAAGGGTGCTTCTAGGGGGTGCAGTATGAATTTGTGACCTCAACCCTTGGCTTTCCCATTCCTGCCCTCCTCTTGTTTTCCCTAGCCTTGTACTTTTAATCACAGAAACATCAGATGGGTCATTCGCTGTTGTTGGACTGTGGCATGTGATTGCCTCCACACTGGACTTCTGCGCAGCTCTGTAGCCCCAAGAATCTCTGCTGTTTCCTCCCAACTGTCTTGGTGCTGAAAGCTGCCTGACCTTGTTCTGTCTGCTGATTGGAGCCGCGCAGCTGTGGAGCTTGTGGTTTGGGTGCTGGCAGACACTGTCCTCATGCTTTCTTTGTGCAGCTGTGGTTCCAAGAAATACAGTGAACTACAGACCTGGCCGCAGGGAGGGGGGTAATACCAAGAACCTGTCAGAACATGAATGTGTGCTGGGGGGAGGTTGGGGACCAGCAGTTGTGGGTGGAAGGGTGAGGCAGAGGCTCATGGGAAGCTGGAGGTGTTTGCAAAGCTCTGTGTTTCGCTCAACAGAGAAGATGGGAGGGGGGAAATCAAATAAATGACAGCATGAACTTAGGGCAAATCTGGCAATGAAGCAAGACTTCCTGGAATCACAAGGTGAGAGCAGGCTATGAGTGGCTTGGCTAAAAGACAGAGGCTTGAGAACCTCCCAAGTGCTTGAAATCAAGTAGCATAGGGGGCAACTGTTTGTGTCCCCTGTATATGGAACCGCGGGTAATAGGTCTCTTCTAGTCTTTGTAAGCATTTCTTTTGCTAGTCAGGACTAGATATCCTTCTCCCTCCCAAGGATGTCCTGCATTTTTCCCAGTAGATTACTAAATTCACTTCTGGCAAAGACATAGAGGGTCTAAATACCTTCTCCCCACTGTGTTTTGTGCTAAGCAACAGAAGGTAGATCCCTGAAAACCCACTTCTTGATGCCTGCATCACCTCCAGCCCAGTGCAATGCAAAAACCCTTCCTGATACTTTGCACTTAGCTTACCAGCCTCATGAATGCACAGGTTTCAGAGGCGGCTGGTATGCTTGACATCCTCTTAAGTATTCATTTACACAAAATCCTTAAAATCGGAGAGAAGAGGAGGTTCATTGATTATCACTGTGCAAGGGGAGTTTGCAACAAGTGGAGGGATTGGGATTCAGTCACACTAATGACTCGGCAGAGCTCTGAGCTGGGCCAGTTCTTAAGCCCAGACTAAGGCCTTGACTGTCATGCTGTCTGCCTGAAAACAGATGACAAAAAGGCCCTGGAGCAAACTGGCATTGCTGGAATGCCCTGGAAGGGCACATGGCTATCTTGCAAGCTGTGGATGATTGGGGAGCAGTATTAGCCATAGGTAACATTTGCTCCCAGAAACAGCAGTGGCTTCTGAGCTCACCTTTGTTGTGAATTCTAACTCTTCCTCTCTGCTGCTTGAACATCTCTGTACACCCATCTATTTGATGAAGTGTGCAAAGAGAGGATTTTAGATTCTCTCTGGTTCTGTCTGCCATTCAGTCCCTCTACTCTTTCCAAAGCTGTGTTTGCTGGGGTGAGTTGCTTCTTGCAGAGACTGGGGGAGAAAAGATCTACAAAATGTTCCATTTCCCCACTCCAACAGAAATACCACACTTATACCCACATACCTGTACGCCAGGTTCCAGGACAGAAGTAGGTCTGCCAGTACCTGTAGCACTGATTAGCAGGATTTTCAGTGTAAGCTGTGTTATTACTGACAATAATGACACATACTGTAAGCAGTAATGTGAATGTGAATATAACAGAGTTGAGCATTCCTCCTATCCAGTGGTTAACATGCCATGGGCACATATGGAACTGGGTCACGTTTCTAAGATGCTTTTTAATTTATGGTTTTACTTGCTCCTTAATACAGTGCTTTGGGTTTATTTTTCATATTTACAGATTTTTATCTACACCAATAAAACCAAAAAGACAATTCAAGCACAGCCAAGAACTGTTTGTTTAGATGATGTGAGAATCTGTTCTGATCTTTGTGACTTCCGCTTTTCGGCAGGAGCTCAGTTGCCCTCACACAGCTGTAGGTCTGCCAGTTCCTAACTGGAGTCTGTGGGACCCATTCCTATAGTCTAAAGTGGCGTCATTGGAAAGGTGTGGCTGAGGCTTCTGAAGCACGGGGTTCAGTGCCCTACTCTGCTGTAGTCCCTCAGGAGTTCTGGATAGTCACTGTTTTACTGTTGCTCCTGTGCAAAATGAGAGTTGTGAGGATGGAAGTGTTAAAAGGTACTGAAGTGCTCAGCATGTTGCAGGGACAAGGCACCTGAGTGAGTTAACTCATTTTCCTGGCTTTAGCGACTATAAAGACATGGTGATTTTCAAGTCATTGTTTTACCCAAAGTGGCCTTTTTCTGTAGTGAAGGATGTACTGAATCCTGTAAATGATGTGAGTGATAGTAAGCCCTTTTGGATAACCTGCCGTTTCAGTTTAGAATGTCACATTGTGGAGAATTTGCCTAACACATTCCAAAGGTTAATTGCCTTTGGTTGCCAAAATGTGTGCTTTTATTTCCCAAAGGAAATTTCATAATTTCATCTCTCAGCCTTTAGAGCTGGGGATCAAATTGATGGTTAAGGTGGCTTTTAGCAATGATGGCATTATATTAGCAGGTTTGTGTGCTCTGGATCTGCTCAGTCTGAGAAGACAGGGGGTATCCTGCACAAAGACCACAGCCTTTGGCCATCTGCTGGTGTCCCAGTTTCTCTGTGTCTGGGACTGGCATCACTTTTGAGCGCCGTCTGCCCTTATTGCTCCTCCCCAGCTGTGGCTCGAGTCAGATTCTCTTGCACAGAGGTAGGGAATGTCTGTCTGCAGGGTGTTTTTTAGTCTTTGCATGAACACTGTAATGCATGGCCAGAAATACTTCATCTCCCAAGATGAGATCTGAAAGTGGTTCTGCTGTGTTCTGCTAAATACTGCAATTTACCAGTTTCAAGTGGTGACATCTTGTGACTGGATTGCGTGCTAAAAGATGGAAAATACTGAGAAGAATCTGCAGAATACTGTTCTGAATCAGTTTTGGATAACTTAATCATTCATGACGTCTGAAAAGGAAACCTAGTGCAATGGCAGTGAGCTGCCTGCATCTACTCTGGATCGTGCTTGCTGGGGTATCCTGATTCTTCTACAGATCTTAGGGAAATTGGGGTTTTGTGTGAAAGCTGGAAGTCAAGGACTGTGATATCACAAAATGTCTTATTCCGGTGCATTCAGGTGTGGTTTTGCTTCTTGCTTTTAATACATAACTGCAAATTTAATTCAACATCGAATAATCTGTACGAGTAATTTATTTTCCTAATTTGCCAGGTAGAATAAACCTTGTGGTTTGTTTGCCAATCACATTTATTTAATAACTGAATTTATTTTCATAACTATTGAACATTTTGGTTCTAGTGAGATACTGATACGTGGAAAAGGCTGCAGTTTCTTTAGGTTGTCACATTAATTTCTTTTAATTTAGAGCTATTATGATAAGCAACTGTATTATGAGAGAACTAGCCTTTTTATCAGTAAGAAGTACATGAAATAGCCCAGGCAATAAGGCAAAGGAGTCAGGAAGTGGGATACAAAGCCCAGCAGCTCTTTTTTAATATATGTGTGGTAAAAATGGAAATCAGTCATATTTCAAGAGGAACATTCTCAAAGATACTTTCACTGTGGAATGTGTAAAATAGAAATCCATTAAAAACTTCAAGCTTGAAATTATTCATGGTAAACCTTAAGGAAGTTAATCAATGGTTGCAGTAGTTCTACTGCAGGGAAGTTACATTTGGACGTTGTAATCAGTAACTTGTGCTACCCTGTGATCAGCCCTGGAGGCAGATGGTTCTGACCAGTTCCTGTAGAGATTTCCTGGAAATGTTTGTAAGTGACCAGAAGTGGCTGGGATTTAGAAAAGAGATTCAGGAGCTGAGCAGGATTTGGTTTGGGTGGCTTTTCTTCTGGGATCTTGGAGTCATCAGCACCTGCTTCCCCAAACCAGCTGCATTCTCTGGCTGTCTCCAGGGCAGAAGTGTTTTCATACTGCTTCATCTGGAGCCGCTCGCTGAAAGGCAAAAGCCATTTTTGCACTAAAGGGGTTAGATAAGGTGTTTATTTTTCCCTGTTGTTATCTGAGCACTGGTAGTCCAGCCCTCCAGAGGTTTCCCACAGTCCTCATGGGAGCCTGTAAGAATGTTTTCCTATGTAGTTGTCTAGGAAAGGAATCCCAGAGCAGCAACAAGGAATACGTGATTTTGGAGGCTTTTAGCGAAACACAGTGCCAGTAACAGCCTGGTGACCAGGAATGGGCACTGCAGTATGGCTCCTTACCTGCCTGAGGCTGCCTTAGCTATCACTCACTGAACTTTGCAGTGAAGACACACCTCTGAGAGAGGCCTCTCAGAATAGCGCCCTCCAGCCTGTGGGTTCCTTCTCTTGGGCTTTTGGGTGTGAGTACAGAGAGCTCATTGCTAAGAAGAGAGCACTGAAAGCTGTGGAAGGCAGAGAGTACAATCTGGAGAAAGCATGAAGTCTGTTGACATTGAGTATGTGGTGAACAAAGGCATGGGCATCTCTGGCTCTTCCCAGCACAACATCTGGAGAACATTTAAGAGAAAACAATGAAAACAGTTGAAGGTTCTTCTTGCTGAAGAGACCCTGAAGGCCCCAAAAAGCTGTGGCTGTGAAAGGGAGCCTAAAGAAAGCTGAGGAGACAGTGGCTCCAGTAAGGCTATTGTTGGCAGGGCCAGCCTGCTGGAGAAGCAGCAGGGTCTAACACAGCCCAGTTGAAAATGGCAAAGGCTCAGGAAAGCTGATCTGAAGAAGAAGTAATGTCACTAGAACAATTACAGGATGCTTACACTTTCAGATAAATCAAATCTTTCCTTTTCATTTATGCCTTCAGGCTCTTTCAGCAAGAGGAATCAACAGGCAGCAGTTCTATTAAAATGGAAGCTGCCTGGCTTTGCAAGACCCAGGCAATGTAGAAATATGCCATCCCAGGCTGTGAAGCAGTACAAACTTCACTTCTGTTCTCTAAGCACAGGGTATGTGCTTGCATGCAGGGGCATAGCACTTTAATATGTCTAAAAGCAGTTTGCATCTTGTGCAAAATCTCAGAAAATGCTGACAAAACAGCTCATGTCTCAGGTGCTCTGCTGCCAGGGATGTTTCATGGAGGCTCATCTATTCTAATGCTTCATTTTCATACCTGTGTGCATCCTCCCTCCCTCTTTACTACAGAGGCAAATTGACCTAGCATGAAGGATCGCCAATAGCAACAAATATCTTCACAAAAACTACAGCTTTGCACAAGGCATTTATTACACTGCGCCCCAGTTCGGGTGATATATCTAAGTAAGAGCTTATATGCCTTGATGTACAACCCTGCCTAGTTCTGGCTCCTGAAAAAGGCCCTGGCTTTACTGAAGAGAAGCTGACCTGCCTGCCAGGACATGTTGCCTTTAAATATTCCTGCTAATGCCAAGAACATGCAGGATTCCTTGTAAAAAATGGAAGCTCGATAATTTTCCTGGTAATGTCTTTCATTTGTTTGCAAAATTAAGCCCATTATTCTTTGTAAATTTCTGGATTTACAGGGGAGAGCCAAGAGCAGACCTCTCAAGCAAAAACCCAGCCACTGTAGGAGGCATTGTTTCTGTATTGGTGTGCTATGAAAGCATAAAGATTGTGGGGAGTTGTGGGCGCCTGCTGAAGCTGCTGATGCACTCATGGTGTTCATAAGGTTTCTGTCCACTAGATTTCTCCAGTGAATAGCAAGGGAAGTTCATGTTGCAGACAGAGGGAGGCACACGTGTGCTTTCTCTTATAGCTAGTCATTCATTTTCAAACAATGGAACTTTGTATCTGTGATACCTCTCCTGCTGTGTTGGAATTTATATGACATTTGAAGGGTTTTAAAAAGAGGAGATTGATGGGAGAGAGGAGGCAGTGATGGCAGAGATGTTTATGGATCCAGGAGCATGCATGAAAATCTTTTCCATGGGACTTTATACCAACAAAATGTTATAGGAGTCCACAATCTGAAATCCGTGCAGGGAGCTGCTCATTTGGATCATTTAGTAATTAATTGCCTTTGCTTTTCATCTGTGGGTTGGCTTACTGTTTTGGATGCTGTTAGGAGCTGTACCTTTGCTTCCAGATTGCATACCATACTGAGAGAGTGTAGAAGTCTTATGTTTCGAAGCTTATAAATTCTGAAAGCTGGAATTTCGAAGTAAATAAAATGATGTTGCAGAAGATAATGTGCTCCAGCTGCTTGGGTATTGTTTTTCCCAACAGTGCTAGAAGATTTCAGTGGATCCGTGGGAAGTTGTATCCTGAGGATTTGGTTACTAATCAAAGCACCCTGTAGGGGAGATGGAGCTTAAGTGGCTTCCGGCATGTCAGTTCCATTGCTCCCGTCTGTGTTTTAAAAATTGGCAACAAAAATGTGTTTCACTGAATTACAGAATCAAGAAATTCAAACTCCAGTCCTCAGACCACAAAGGTGTGAGTCCTATCAGCTCCCTTAGAGTTTTGTTTGTTTGATTCTGTTAGGATCTCGTCTCTCTAGTTGTGGAGGAAGAATCTCTGATGTACAAGAAGAATTCAGGCCTCTGCTTCCCAGTTTCTGCCCCTCATCCTGTGATCCTGGAGATTGGCTGTGGCTCTGGAGCAATTGCTCTGAGTCTGTTGTGCAAACTGCCACAGGTAAGCTTTTTTCAGTGCTCACAGTATGATAGATGTCTGTGGTACAACACAGTCCCACTCTCCAAGTCTTCACTGAGACTTCACAGACAAACCTCTTTGTTTTGATGGGACTTTGGCAGCTGAGGTCTCTGACAGTCAGGCTTTGTATGTTCATGCTAGATAGAAGAGGGCTATTCAGGAGCTGTCTGCAGGAGTAGCAGAGACACAGTCAGAATGAAAGCAGGGAACGTGCTCATTCTCCAGCTGGCACAGCCCACTATTAATCACCCCAGCCTGAAGCACTGGTGAGTGTTGGTTTAAGCTGATACTCTGGGCTGTGGACAAGAGGGGCTGACACATGGGCACATACTCTATTAGTCAAATTTATGGGGCAGTCATCTCTAAAAACCACCCTGCTGTGAATCGAAAGATCTTGTCTCTAGGAGACTGAAACTAAATGAATACAGAGAAGGGATTACCACAGAAATGTCAGTACTTGGGATCGATATGACGAGCACATGGCATGCTACCAAACCACTTTTTGTTCCCTGATAACAACCCACACCTTTTGAAGAGAGTGAAAAGAGCAGGAAAGGGACTGAGATTTGGGTGACCAAAGCCTTTCTTGCCGTAATTATTGTGGTATATAACGTGCTTACTGAGATACTGTTGGTAAGCAGAAAGAGAAGTGAATCCAGGATCTCATCACATGTGGTTAAGGGGAAAATATTCCCCTTTCCTCAGAATTGCACACCAGCCAGTTTGTTCTCATTAATAGAATTGCTGTGGCCAGCCCCTACTCCTGTAGAAGTGAAAGACTTGGTGTGTAAAAATTAGAGGCTGGTGCTTTTGTTCCTCTTTCCAGTGACCTGATAAGGTTAATAGTTGAGCTTCATGACTTCAATGTGTAATTACTCTGATTTCCTGAGCTGTACTTCACACTCTTTTCCTTGCCTGTTAAGTTAAAGAGCTGTGTCAGTCACAGCTGTCCCTGTTACTGATAGCAGTCCTTTCTCAGCTGTGCCCAGAGAAATGAGCCTTCACTGATTGGAGTTAGTGGTAGCCACACTGACAGCTAAGTGGAGCTTACACTCTGTGTGATGTCTTTAATGCTTGAGGCAGAATTTGGCAGTAGGGTACTGAGAAAACAATGGCAACGTTTCACTTATGGAGTCAGTTGTGTCCTCACCTTAAGGGTCAGCTTCATGTGTGTGGATGTTAGTCTCAAACTGTGAAATTAATCCCTGCAGGAATCATGGCCAGTCACACCATCATCTTGAGATGACAAGTAGCTTCTTTAAGCGTGCTTTCTCCATGTAAATACTTACCAACATCAGTGTTTAAAAAACATTAAGCAAAGCAAAACCATGTCAGTCCTTTGCCTGCACTTAGCCGAAGGTGGAATGGAAGGTCAAACCAATCTCTAACCATGTAGTACTATATCTTAAATTACACTAGAGGACTCTCCAATACTTGACACACAGTCAGGTGAGTGCAGTCAATGCATGCAGTGACTGTGGTGCAAGGACTTCAGTGGAGTATCTGCACAAAAGATATTTGTGTAACAGATGGAAAATACCAGAACCTCTGTCCAAGTGGTTATATTAAAGCTGGAAGGGATTCTGTCTGCATTAGAGATCTTCCTGTAATCTGTGTCTACCCAGGCTAGCCAGTGTTGAATCTCACATTGCTAGGAGCTGTGAACATGTTAGGTGAACCTGTGTGACTCCATTGTTGTCAGCTTTGGTTTGATCAGGAGCCTATCTGTTTTGGTAGGGTGCTGGCAGTGTTGCAGAGTGCCTTCTGTCCCCTTACTAGAAGCAACTCGAGATCACTTCAGTGCACTGAGATGCGTTCTTCATGAGCTGTTCCTTTTAGGAGCCAGGAATGGAATGAAGAGTCAGTTGTCAAATTTTAGCCTGCATGTCTTTTTGGGCAGAACATGTCTGTTCGGGAACCCTGTTGATGGTGGTTTGGTTTTTTTTCCTGTGCCAGAGCCGGGTGATAGCCATGGATAAAGAGGAGGCTGCTGTGGACCTCACCAGGGAGAACGCACATAGGTACAAACCCACATATTACCCATATTTTGTAAATTGTTGTTTAAAAAAGACCAGGAGTCCTCAGGATCAGGACACGTGGTTCATGTTTGTCGCCACTGGAAACCAGAGAGTGTTTAGTTGGTTGAACTCCTAAAGTGTAAGAATTAAGAAAAAAGCTTATGTTTACTTGAGTATTTTATTCTTTGACTTGTGAGTGTGCTTTGCAAAGGCAGCAGCCTAAATAAAGCAGTAGTATTTACGGGCTGTCTTCCACGGGTTTTCAAAGCATTTCACGGTAACTACTCTTACCCTTTCTGTGAACTTGGGAAACTCAAGGCAGCAGGTAGTAGGAATGTATGTCACTTAGATTAAGAACTAGTCTGAACCTTTCTTTGGCTCCCTTCATCATTATTACTGTGCTTGTTTCTGGCATTGCTTCTCTACATATGAACTTGCACACTCAAAACAGCACTGTTATTCTGATGTGCTAGTGTGGTATCCCTCAGCATCCTCCTTGCACCATCACCTTGGGTTTAGTAAGAATGGTGCTGGTGGGGCCTGTGCTGTGGCTGGATGTTCAGAGCTTCTGTGTCAAATATCTTGTGCCTGAAGTCAGGACAGGTCTATAACTATAGGTCAACCTTGTCCTTCCCAGTGGTTCTGCTCCCTCAAGTAGTTCTTAACTCTGGTTATTCTGGACTGTCACTAACATAGCACAGCATGCTCTTTGCTTTTAATTTCGTTCCTTGGACAAAGAGCACATCCTAAACTTCCCTTGTGGTTTGAGAGGAATCCAACTGCAGTCGGTGGGGTAGGATATACGTGGATCAGATAAGAGATGTGACATTTAATGAACTGTTCATAGAATGTGCTGTTCATGAACCCACACAAACATTCCTCCTAGTCATTTCTCCTTTTGTTCTTGCATCTGGAATTTTACAGGCTGCAACTCCAGGAGAGGATCCACATCATCCACCAAGATGTTTCATACAGTAACTCTTTTCACTGTTATAATCCCCTTTGTCTTTCTCCCTTTTTACTTTGATGGGGGAAGCAGGCATGAGAGACAGCCATAGGACCCCTTTGGAATGCAGGCATCAGGAGGGTGTTGGAGTTAATGGAGAAGTAATTAATAAGAAGTGAGCCAGTGAAGCTTTTTCCTTCGGCGATTTCTAGGTGAAATGTTCAGCTGAGAGAAGTCTCTGCCTACATCTGAAAGTTCCTGGTTTTAGGTGTCCAAAGGTTGAGTTTGGGTGCTCTCTGCTGTTACTGGGGAGAGGCAAATATAAACAGAGTGTAATTCATTCCATGCTGACATGAATGCTTTAGATAAACATGTATGTGCTTGTCTGTCTGTTGATATTAGAGGGAGCCCAGATATTTAGCTTTTATTAAATGCCCAGCTAAGAGGCTTGCTTGAGGACAGGTCCACACTCACATAATACATGATTCAGGGCTGGTATGGGACAGTCCAGAGAGTAGCATGAGCACAGCGAGCTGAGCCTTCTCTGCTCAAGGAAGAGCAAGCCATTGGGTGGTTGATACTGCTGAGAGGGCCTGGCTCTGTTGTTTATTAGAGGTCCTTATGCAGCTCTGGTGAGAGGAAAGCATCTTGACATCTAGTCTTAAGCTGCCTCTTAGCTCTTTATGGGCACTCTCAAGTCCCGGTTGTTGCTTAATAACCAGATGGGCACAAAGCTCCACAGCATCAAGGTCCTGTGATTTGTAGCATGTTCCTCTAAGCAGGGCTGTGATATGAAAATGGGATAACTTTGCCTGGGCTTAGCTTTGTATCACTCTTGCATTCAAGGTGGGACGGTGAGCAGGCCAGGCTGTCCCCAGAAGTAGGATAACATTTTGTTAGAGAAAAGTGGAGCCAAACATGGGCATGTGTCTGGAGACAGTTTCCTGGTAGGATTTTGGCACGGAGCTTACAGGGGAGATTACTGTGATTGAGAGCTGGTTGTGATTATTCTTCTCTAGGTTCTGCCAAGCAGCTGCTACTCTGGGGCCCTGTAGACTTCATAGTCAGTAACCCCCCGTATGTTTTCCATGAAGACATGGCTTCCTTGGATGCAGAAATCCTCCGGTAATCAGACAAAGAGGTTCTTCTTCTCCTGTTCCATGAAGCAAGGTCTTCTGTCTGCTTTCTGACACTATGCATAATTGCACATGAAACATGCAAATGTAGTGTACATGTACACAGTGTTGGTGTGTTTCTATAGTATATAATAATGCAGTGTTACTTTGATATTGCTTACAGGTCTGAAACAATACCAAAGCATTTTAAATACATAGAAAAATGGAAAAAGCACACACTTGGAAGTTAGCAGGCTCCTGATCCCAAACGGGCCAGGACGTTTTTCCTGCTTTCTTTAATAATTGATGTGAGTTTGTGAAAGAAACTACAAGCAGTCTGAGCAGCATTCTGTGATGGAAAAAAGCTTGGCTGGAAATGCTGTGACCCATTCTCATCCCAATGATTGCCTTAAGCAAACAAACGCACACAAACATGAATAAGCTCTTTTGGGGTGTGGAACAGCTTTGTGTGTGCTGGTTCTTCCTCAGAATTGGTTGTCATGCATGTCAGGACAGAGGCCTGCACCCGCCTCTCTACAAGATGTGCACTGGAGCAGATTCTGAAAGCTGAGCTTTCTGCATCCTAATTTGCTCTGCTAGGTTAGAGGGCAGCCCAGCCTGGTTTTTGGCATGGTTGAAATAAAGCAAGTGATCCCTTTCTGTACAACCCGCTCTTTCTCTGTCCAGCTTGCCCAAAGGGAGCAGACGCACAGGTTGGAACTGTGTGACCCTGCCTGTAGGTGGCTTGTAATTTTCAGGAGGAGCTCAGAGAATGTTTTCTGCTTGTGCTCAACATGGAGTTTCTCAGCCCAGTGGCAGCTGCCTGCTTAGTCTCTGTATTTTACATAAAAGCTGTAAGTGCTGTCACCTGCTGTAGGAGTCCTGGAGTTCAGGTGTATTTGGTGCACCTGCGTTTGGGGCAGTGCATCCTTAGGGGTGTGCCTCATGCCACATGAATTGCTCTTAATGTCTTCTTATTCCCACAACCAGTTATGAGGACCTTGATGCACTGGATGGGGGAGATGATGGAATGAGAGTCATCAAAGCAATTTTGACTTTGGCTCCTTCTCTTCTGAAGGATTCTGGGTAAGCACTGTTCTCTGTTTGAATTTCATGTCTTTTGTCCATTCACTTCTACAACTTCTGTGTTCTTTTCATACAGGAAGGTACAGGGAAAAGAGTTGCAGAAACGTCCCTCCCTCCCCATTTAATAATAACAATTTTTAAAATGTCATATATATAAGCAAAATTAGCTTGAATTTGGTTAATAAAGGGAGCCTTCCTTGACCAGTGGTGGTGTTTCATAGTCTTTAGTGAAGTGGGAATCTTTAAAGGTCAAAGCAGCAACAAAAAGAACATGAAGGAGAGCAGCAGAGAAAGAGGGAGTGCGAAACAACATGAGCTTTCTAAGCTGAATAACTGATTGAAATAGAAGTAGTATAGAACTCTTTGAGAATGGATGTAGATCTCTACTTCCTTCCCACCCTTTAGGTAGGGGAAACTTGTTTATTGTGCCAGGATACAATGCTGAATATCCAGGAGAAAGAAGATCAGCCAGGGATAGTTTCTTAAATGTTGAGTTTCTCCAGGGCTAATACTCAAGACTGATTGTTCCTGTTCTCTGTCATGTGGGATCCATTTTGTGCTTAAGGATCAACATGCTGATACTGAAAAGTCTGTTGCAGCAGGACATTCACGTATCCTGCTGAAAGATTCCTGACATTTTATGAGCATAAGAGAGGTCATTGAAAATCTGCTGGTTTGAGAAGAGGAACAGCAATATTGAGAGGCATAATGCATGCAAAAGAATTAATTCCTGCTCTGCATGCCCATGAGAACAGAAGATGCTCCTCAGAACTTCCCAGCAACTGAGATTGGTCTCATGGGGTGGCTTTTTTTTTCCCCTTCCCTTTTTACTTGTTTTATGAGGTGGAGCCCCTGTTGAAGAGTGGAAGTTTTTTAAGGTCAGGAATGAGGTCCACACCCAGCTTGTAGTTAGTTTGGTGAATTTATAGGAAGTATTCAGTGTGGGACTTAGGAATTCTCGGGACAGAGTATGGTTGGGGCTTGGTGTCTGCTCTTTGCCTGTTAAGCTTTTATCTTGCTGCGCTGTCACAGGCTGTAACCAGTTCCATCATCTCCACATGCCTATAAGCTAGGGTGGTTCTGCCTCATCATGGGAGTGGAGATTGAGAAATGGGCCAGTGTCACGAAGTCCAGCTGAAGCAGAGATGGAAATAGCTCTGCAGTGGCCAGGGCTAGTCCTGGTGCACTAACTGAGCTTGTCTGATTAGTTCCTTTATCCCTGCTTCACTCTCCTTTGTACAGTTCTTTGTGTAGGGCTGAATGCTGGTGATGTTTTTGTAACTGATTTATGGAGACATTTACTGTGGGAAAATGTGTGTACTAACTTACACTGTATGACTTGCTACTGGGACATAATGTCACCCTACTTACAACAAAGTGAAACTTCATGCTGCTAGTCTAGTGCTCAGTGTTGATGCATTTGTATCTTAAAACCTTATTTTGGCCTTAAGTCTCTGGGGGCTTCAGAAAGATAGAGCTGGTGGTATCTCTGCATGTGGTTCAGAAGGGGTCCTTACATCTTCATCTAAGGTTTAACTGCTCACAGGCAGGAGCACCATGAAAATTCCCCCTATCTGCATTTTACATGGACAGCTATGATCCAATTTAGGATTAGTGGATTGCAGTGTGTTTGCTGACCCTCTCCTTTCTTGCACTGGTAGGAGTCATCCAGAAAGACAGACCTTAATTTGTATCAGTTTAGCAACCTAAATGCGTGCATCTCCCTGTTTTCTACTCCCAAATTTGTCCTTTCAGGAGTGTATTTCTGGAAGTTGATCCCAGACACCCAAATATGGTGAAGAACTGGCTACAGGCACACCCTAATTTACTGCTTGTCCTCCGTGCCGTTCACAAGGACTTCTGTGGCAAGTAAGTCCATTTTACCTTCAGATTTTTGCTTCTGCTATAGGACTGTCCCCTTTGTACATTATGTCCCCACACCCTGATGTATTGAATGAACTCAGCCAGAGGAAGTCCACAGCTGAAGCCAATCTTGAATGAAACAGGGGGTGCCTTCAGGTATCTCAGCCTTTCTCATATCCTGAGGTAGCCTGGCAAGTGCTTCTGAGTCAGAAATTCTGATGCAGGTAAGCATTTCTGATGGGGTGACTAGCTCTGGTGCTACTATCATTGCTGCTTTTCTAGGACGGAGGTAGAGGCATGTTCTCCCCAGTAAGACTTAAAGCTCTGGTATTCTTTTTCCCACAGGCCTAGGTTTCTGCACATCCAAAACCAAAGCAGGTGACAGCTGTACCAGAAATAACTCTTCCTGCAGCGTGCTTTTTACTGAAGGGATTGTTGGAAACTGCATGGCAAAACAAAACTCCATTCAACGCTGGGCAGTTTTAAGATTCAGCTGGAGACGGGGCTGGGACTTCTAGCCTTGGTCTTGCTTTACCAAGAAAGGTTGGAGCAGATGATCCTTGAGGTCCCTTTCGACTTGGTATTCTATGATAATGCATTGACTTCTCCATGCAGTGGCAGACCTGATAGAGAATTCATCCAGAGATGCAGAAGTTCAACAGAGCATGTAGAAGTGTTTCACCTTCCTCGGGGAACTATGTGAAACTTTTTAGTTTGCTCTCTAAAGTGACTCATTAATCTCAGGACCCAGTGGAAGTGTTCAGAGCTGCAGATAAAAACACAAGTTCTCATGTCAGGTCACCCATTTCACCTAAAAAGAACTTCGCTTTTTTATTGTGTTTTTTTGCCTGGAAATAAGTTTATGTAGAAGGTGACCAGATTGGATGACAGGTCCAAACTGCCTTATATTGCTACATGGATTTGGGGCTATCACAGGACATGAGTAACCTGTACATTTTAAACTCAGTTCTGTTCCAGGATCCTTATGCTCTGGAGCAGATCTGCAACAGCAAAGCAGCTTTTGTTTCACAGTCCTGCTGAGTGACATGCCATTGAAGGATCAGTGCATATTACACCACGTGAATCTACTGCACCTGACACTTGATGGATGCTGCCAGAAACCGTCTAAACACTGTAATAAAGATAGTGCTTCAGATCAGTGTCCTTACAAGAATTGCTGTGCAGTTACATTTTCAAACATGCTGGCAGACCTGAATAAGCATCTGGCACCTGCACATTGCTTCTGGTAGTAATAGAGATGCCTAATTTCCATGTAAGGCCTTTAAGTGCCAGACTTTACAAGGAAGTCCAGAATCACTACTCCAGTTTTGCAGATGGAAGAGTTGAAAAACAGGAGGTGAAATGGCTTGTACAGAATCTGAGCACAAGCCAAGTCTGGAGTAGGACCCAGTCTCTTGACAGCGGTGGTAATAGCTGAGGTTTGTTTCTTTGGGAAGGATGACTCAAGAGTAGGGCTGCCTGAAACAACACTTGAGAGAAGTCACTGAAATGGACAGTCCACATCATGACATTATAAATAATGGCAGGATTAAATTCAAGCTGCTGCTTGTTGTTGTTGCTGTTTCCAGTGTTACAAGTTCCCTTACTGACCATTGCTAGCCAGGGAAGGAAGGAAAGTAAATGGAATGATCTGGTTCACCACTCTGGATGGAAGCAGTTGCTGGGCCAGGTGAGCACTGGGTAGGGGTAGAAGTGTCCAGGCAGTGACCTCTCCTGTCTGTGCGCACCAGGGAGGTGCTATCAGGTGCTCTGTCCAGGCTGAACTGCAGTACATAGCTAAAATAGTGGGTAGGAGATGTATCAGCAAACTGCATCTGTTTCGGAGCCTGCAGCAGATTCAAAGGACTTTACATGAGCACTCATAGATCTGGTCCCTTCCCCACACTCGTACTCCCCACTCTTTTATTTGCTCTTAAAGTCTTAAACATTGGCCCTGCTTTTCCATAGAGACCTGAGCTCTGGCTGATGTACCGGTGCTCAGGTCTCTGACTGGATCCTTTCCCTACCCTCAGGGCTTTTACAGCTCTGTTCACAGAGTGGTCTTTCACCCATCCTACCACTCGCACTGTTCATTGTCCGCACCACTCTGTGCACCCCAGCCCCAGTAGTTCCCCATGTCCCGCACACTCTTTACTTGAAGTTATGAGCCTCCCTGGACAGCAGTAACTGCCCCGGTTAAAGACAGTGGAGGAAATCTAGGGGAGGAGAGAACTAAAACAAGTTCAGTTAAAATGCACGTGGTTCTAGGTTTAGAAATAAAGTTGCAGCCCAGCTGATTCTGGCAGGTTTGCCTGTTAGAGCTGAGAGTACAAACTGCAGTCAAAAAGGTGGTTTTGTTTGGGGATTTTTAGGGGTTTATTTTTTAAATAGTAGCTTAGGGTCTTTTTTTAAGACCAGTTTGTCAGACTTGGTTTAAAAATTGAAAGAACTGAGTTCACAGATTTCCTGTGGGTGTTAGCAATATTTATGTATGAAACAGCAACATGCACAGCTTCTGCTGGGTGGTTTACTGGCTTGTGAGAGTGTGAAACAGCATCATGTTGCATTCTTCAAGGGGTAGGCTGATTCCCTACAGCAGGCTGGAGTTAGATGTCTCTCTTGGTGGCTGGGCTGCAGAAAGCAGTGTGCCTTTTCTGGGAAGCATCAGTCACTTGTCCAAGCTCTGAGCAGCCCACTTTCCCTGTGAGACAGATTGTTGGTCTAATCCAGTAGGACAAGTGTTAAATTCCTATATTTATAGCTGAAACAGTAATAAAAATGCTTGCGTTTCTGTGGGTTTGCGTTATGCAGTGGTTATATGTCTCGGAAAATCACATGGTGCTGCTGACCTTCTCATAAAGACAAGACAGGAGAAAAATTATCCTTCCTCCCCAGAGGCTGCATTTGTCATTTTTGCATCCGAGGGAATGCGCTGGTGCAGTACAATGTGTTCTGCAGTGCTTTACGCAGATTGGCCCAGGCTAATTTTGGTACAGAAGCACAGCAGAGCTTTTGGAGGCTGATGGTTTTAAGGAACCACAGGCACTGCCAGACCCTTGCTGAAGCACTGGGCCGTGCCTGTGCGCTGACGCCAGCGCTGTGCTGTGTATTTGAGCTCTCTGCAGAGGCATAGCCTGTAGCTGCTTCCTGGAGCCACACAAGGCTGGTGCTTCAGTCATCACTTTATGTAATCTAGGATCTGACATGCATTTAATTTTCTGGGAATTTACTGGGTCTTTGGAGCTGTATCAAAACACTGATTTGTTTCCTGAAGTGTTGCTTTCAGAGGAGGGCTTTGTTTTGCTCTAGGACGCTGAAGAGGGTGGTTGTGTGTGTGCTCAGGTCTCTGTTTTGGAGAGTTACTAGGTGTGAAGTATCTCCCAGGATAACACTGGCCTTCCCTTGGGAGCTGGTTGGAGCTTGGTCCTTGGCAAAGCCCTGCAGATGGTGCTGTGTCCCAGCTTTGCTGTATCTGCCCTGGAGAACAGTCCTGCTGCTACTTCCCTCTGTTTGGGGAGCATGGCAAGGTGCAGCCACCAGTGAAAGTGCTCAGGCCAACGGAGGGCTTCAGTGCTGACGCAGCTGCGAAGTGGGGCTTTAGCCTCTAGCCCTGTGCCAGTAAAACAGCGTCAGTGCAGGGACCTCACAGCTTCTGACACAGGACTGGGTTTGTACCTCATGCTGTTAATGGGAGGCCTGAAGTCCGGCTGCATTAATCCGTGGTTTTGGACAATCCCTGGTATGCTGGAGGACAGTGATGGTTACCATTCTTGCCTCACTGAAATGATAAGTGGAAGTGTGGAGCTGAGGACTTAAAAATAGGAGGCAGACTCTGAGTATCTCTCCTTAATGTGTGTACTTCAGAGAGTTAGTGGGGCCCTTCTCCAGTGTGGATGGCTTTCTGGTGGACCACGTACAATGAGCAAGCAGCAGCAGACAGATCGTAGGACTCTGAGGAGCCTTACTGATCAGGAGCAGAGCCCTACTCAGTGTGTCACAAAGATGCCGCTGCCTGAGTTTCTACCAACACCAACTGCACAGTTAGGTGGGAGTATATGGGAGGCAGAACTCTGCTTCTAGTGGTATGACTTCAGCAATTCTTACGTGGGAGATTTTGATTTCCACTTTATGCTAGCTGCTGCCTATAATTTTAGTTCCCCAGCTGCTGCTGCTTCTTTTCTTGATGGTTAGCTCATCTCCTGTGTTTTGTATATGCTCTATAGCACGAGCACAGTGGGGCATGCCCATCAGGGTGACAGCACAGTGCCTGTGCAGTGGAGTCTCTACCTGACGGCCTGAGCTGCTGCAAGAGCTGCAGTCCCCAGCAATGCTGGTAGAAGAGTGGCTTCTGCCATCAAAATCCTTACTGTTTGTTTGAAATACTCATCCAAGACTGTCAAGAATGTGAACACAATTCCTTCGGTTGTTGGAAAAGGCTTGAATTGTTATAAAATTCCTGGCCTGTCATTTGGTTTATGATTAATTACTTTGGTGTGTGTGGTGGTTTGATGTCCCAGCTGTAAATCCCGAGTAAGTTACTACAGCTCTGTTGACCTCAGTGGAGTCAGCCCACTCACGCCAATTGGGTTGATGTTGGCTCACCTCATGATATGTGGTATTTGTGTTCTGTGAAACAAGCATCCAGTCATTGGTTTAAACCTTTCCAGGGACTGGAGGCCGTTAAGCTGTTGCTGTGCCACTTACCTGGGAGTTACCTTCTTGCCATAGCTTTTGACTTTGAGCTTGCCGCTTCTCTGGAGCCCTTCACTAAGCCTTTGCAGCTCATGGTGTGTTTGTATTGCTGTAGTGCTTAGCTTTTCTCGCAGGTTGCTCCATCTCTAAGCTTTCAGTACTCCTGCCAGTATCTTGTTGTGTAACTGTCCCTCTGCCAGCACTGTTGGCTTGCATTGATGAATTTCTCCATGGTAGATAACTGCGAGTATCCTTGTGACTGAAACACCCTGATGCAAAAGGCAGTTCAGCCTCGCATTCTCCTTCGCGTGATTTTGCTGCTGCTGGGGTTTGTTGGCGTGGGAGTCATGGCACCGGCATGTGCGCTCTTTGCTTGAGAAGAGCAGAATAAGCTCATACTTCACTCAAACAAGGCTTCTTCATTTAATGTGTATGGGCGATGGGCACTCAGGCTGAAAGTAGATTTTGTACTTCAACTTCCAGGTCAGTGAGTTTTTTGTCTCGTTCATGTCAGCAGACAGTAGGTCTTTGTTCAGCATCACAACACACACACGATGCAGATCCTGAATTGTGCAAGAAACTCCACAGTGAGTTACATAAGCCCAGCAAATACATCATCTGTTCTGCTTCATGGCTTCATTGTGTGCCCTATTGACTGGCAATAAAGCCAAGAATATAGAGGTAGTTAGTTATTCATTTATTTTGGCTCTTCCATCCATCATTGCCTGTGTGGGAAAGAAAAGGAGCGTAAATGCTTTGAGAGTGAGATTTTGGTCTGTGGAGAGTGGCCTTTGCAGCTTGTGGGAGCTGGATAATTTGGTGAAATTAGTCAAGTATTAAATTATTTAATTTAGTAATTAAGCAATTTTGTTTCTAAGTAGGGCCAGGATTGAGGCCAGGGCAGGTCATGAGCAGGAATGGTCCTGAGTCATGAGCACAAAAGTTAAAAGATGAGTGCACCTGGATGAATGGATGAATGCCCCGTGGCCCGTTGTTGGTGTCCTCATCACAGAACTGCAGGAAGCCCCGTCTCTGCGGTGGGTGGTGCTTGCTCTGCTGATGCAGCTCTGGAAAAGCAGGAAGGGAGGCACCATCCGTGGTGGATGACATGCCTTTCCCTGAGCACCCCTTGAGAAGGTGCAGGCACTTGCCCTTAGAGCCTCAAGCATCCATGTATGGATGGATAGTGGTGTATGTTCCACACAGGACCATTACACTTCTCCTTCTCGAGGTCTGACCTGCTGCACTGCTGCAGACAGCGGGCCGAAGAGTGAAGGCAACCCCTTTTTCCCTTGCTCTTCTGTTATGGCAGTGCCTTAGTCCTCCACCGAAGCTTTGCTCAGCCCTGGCTCATTCTCACACCCAGCTGCGCCTGACCTCCCATAACCTCTCTGTTTGTGTTGTGGATCCCTGCAGAGTTCCCTCTGTCCTGAGCCTCTTGGACTTTGTCCTGGCAAAAAATCCTGCTCAGACTTCTCAGAATTAATGCACATCAGCCTAACTCAGAATTGCTGTTTCCTGGGAAGCTCTGACACTGTGAAGCCTGTTTGGTGTCATGTGTCCACCCTCCTTCCCTCTCCCCCATTGAATCGGAATTAAATGATTTTTCTTTCACATTTCTTATGAGCACTTTGTGTCCAGCTTTGGGCTTTAGAAATGTTTTGCTCTGGGATTTCTGTTTCGGTTGTATCCACTGTGAGCTGTTGCACTGCTTGTGCTTACTGCTCCTTTGCTAAGGACAGACTGGTAGTAGGTCACAGTCTGTGACCTATATTATATATAGGTATAAGAAAACCCTGGAGTTAGTCACCTCCCTTTTTTTAATCAATTAGAACAGCTGCTGCTTAATATGACTGAAACATATCCTCTTACTCTCTAGATCAAGAGGTCCCTTGTTTACAATGTAATGAAAGTCTGACGCTGCCATTACAACACCCAAGAATGCCTCCATCTAGACAAGCAGGTAACATTTCATTCTGTAGTAACCAGTGACTCATCTTAATGACCTAAAAGGTAATACAGTATCTCACCGCTTCTGTCATGTTCGAGCAAGGTAATAACACTGCATGTGGGGTAAAAACCTCCAAGATAAGATATGTACAGTTTGGAAGTTTTGAAGTAGAGCTTCCGAGCTGCCAGAAACAAAGCTGCTCCAAGTGGCTTTGGCAGGAACTTTTATCAAAATCAATCGGTTTTCAAAACAAATTTAAACCCCACCCAAACTGTTCTTAAAGAAGGGGTTTTTTTCCCCAAGAGGATGTTTTGGTGGTGCTTTTCTACTAGCTGGCTCTCTGTCCTAGCAAAGGCACTCTTTGTTATACTCCATTGTGAATAGAGAAGACCAAGACGTTTCTCTCTATGACTTAAACCTGAGGCTCCGCAGTGAAAGCCCTAAAAATGCCTTCCTTCCGCAAGCTGCCCTTCTCTGCTCCCTTGCTGCTTTTGTGTGGCTTGTAACACATCACATCAGGTGTGAAATAATTCTCCTTACCCTGAGGTAGGAGCATGCTAATCAAACAGCTGCTGTCTTTCCTGCCTCTCACACGAGGAAAGGGCAATGTGCTCTCACTGTTGGACCCCTTCCATGGAGGCTTCCCTCCCTGCAGAGGAAATGATAGATGTCATGTCTGTTTCTCCTTTCCAAGGTGCTGCCCAAACAAGCAACACAAAGAAGTTCCAAAGAAGCTCCAGGATGGCCTGAGCAGGGAAGATAGCTTTGCATGGCTGGGAGGCCACAAAATTCATAGAGCCAGAGTTTCCTTTCCTGTCATGCTGTGTGTGACACGATTTGATCAAATCATGTGATTTGAGGACTGGTGGGTCTTTGCTGCTTTCATGAAGGAAGGTGTTCCTGCAGTTGGCTTTCAGCATTTATCACTGCAGACACTGGTGGGAAACCATGGATTGAGGAAACAAATTCCAGTGTGGCTCACAGCACAGATGAAGAGTTTATCAGTCTTACAGTAAATCCATGCAACTATTATATCTTACAGTTAGAGAAAACAGCTGATACCATAGGAGCAGCTTGCTTGTTTGTTTTGAGCAAACGTGTTTCATTTGGGAGTACTATTCACAGTGGAGGAGCAAATCAGGGCTGTGGCATGGCAAAGGGCTGCAGTGGCAATGGGATTTGTAAGTAGGGTATTTTCATGGGGGTTGGAGACAACCCAGGCGTCAGTAGTTGTAAGATGTGAAGTATCCCAGCAGGCAAGCATGAGGCAGCAGTGTGCTGCCAAATCTGGCCTGCCCTTAGAAGACATAGCTGCCATGTTCATCCCACTGCACTGATTTAGAGACTTTCTTCTTTTTAATAGTATCAGCGAAAGAAACTTCCTCAACAGGGAGGTCTAAGCTCTCCTGAAGTCAGGTATTAAGATGCTGACAGCTTTCTTGCAAATGCAAAGATAAGAAGATGAGTGACAGTTTCTGAGTTAGTGTAGGACAAGCAGATTTCATGAACTGGTTTATGCTGTGTGACCTTAATGCCAGTCTTACTGCAAGGTCCTGGGAGCAGTGCATGAGTGAGGGCAGGGTGTGAGGGCAGTTTGAGAAGCCATGCACTGAAACAGCCCTGGACAAGTTCCCATGGGTGTGCTCGTCTGAATTTCATATTCACAAGACAGTGGATGTCCTGGCTTGCCCCAGTTCACAGAATTAGATTGAGGGTTGGAAAATGGAAGAATTCTTTATTCTCTAGGGTAAGATCTGGGATTAGCTATGTCCAAATTGATTCTTTATGCAAGTATGAAAATGCTTTTGCTTGTTCTTGCATGGTGTTTTGTATGCCCTTTTTGCTCTGTCTGGCTTTATACTGAAAGTAGATCTTTGAAAAGCTAAGCAGAAGGCTGTCATCTGGGAGACATAACCCAGCTACCTCTGCAACACTGGAAGCTACAGGGAAGCCCCAGTGTAGTGAGGACAGCAGGAATTTTGCCCATGAGCAGGGAACTAGTGTTTCATTAGTAGGGAAGCCAGAGGGGAACTGGCCCATGTTAGGAAAAAGATGTTCCCATTGTTCATGGCAGCAGGGAACATTTGGTGGATGTATCTGGCCATCCTGAGGGGGTGTTTTGCTGCATTTTAGAGCTTGCAGAGTCTAGTTAAGGGCTGTGTACTTCTAAGTAGGGCAGAGATCATAGGGTCTAAGGGAGACCCTGTCCATCTGTCAGCACTGTCTGAGCCATATAAATCCAGGGTTGAAAGCCAGTGGGTCAGTGGCGTTCAGAGCTGCCCAGAGCAAAGGCAGGGGACCCAGGAGGCCCAGGGTCAGGAGAGACTTCTGTGGGAGTTATGGTAAAGTCGAGCAGCAGTACTTGCAGTGTGTGTGGGGAAGCCCTAGGGAAGCGCAGAGAGCTCAGGGCTGAGTGCTGGCACTAGCTTCACACCATGTGTGTCCTCTGCTAGGGTGGGAATGATGTGCATGAGGTGCATGTGGTGCTGGCAGGCGGGAGCAGAGGAGGGAATGATCCAAGTCAGCCCTGAGGAGGCTGCTGGAGGCCGCAGAGGAACTTTGACGTATGGTGGAGAAGCGTCAGGGCTCAGACGATTGCAGGGTAGCTTCAAAGGGACAGTCCCGCTACAAACAGGGAAGTTTAAAACCAAGATGTGAGAGTGTGCCAAGGACACTGTGTACGGCTCGTGCAGAAGCAGGTGCAGAGCAGGGCTGCGAGGATGAGAAAGGGACACGAAACTTAGCAGATGAGAGAAAACTGAAAGAGATGAGCTTGTTTTGCCTAGCAAAACAAAGACAGGGAGGAATGTGATGTTTCCCTGTAAACACTTTGTTGCAAAATAAATGCTAGAGGGGAAGAAAATGTCTTTATAATAAAGATCAATGCTGGCACAAGGACAAATTGGTACCAATTTGCTATTAATACACTTAGCCTGAAAATTAGAGGAGTGAGATTCTGGAGCAGTCTCTCAAAGAGAGAAATGGAAACCAAAGGAGCTTTGTAAGGAAGCCTGAGGAGCCTGCAGTAGTGAAGGGAGAGTAAATGAAATCTCTGACACACTGTCATTTTATTTTATGCATGTTGATGCTACAGGCAGCCTGACCCAGAGTCTAGGCAGGAGGGCAAGTTGCAGCAGTAGGTGGAAGCAGTCAGCAGCTGTAATTAAGAGTCAATAGCAAAGTTACAAGTCAGCTGCAAGAGATGGGGAGTTTCAGGATAGCTGAGCTGTGCACATATCCGGCTTTGGTTGTATCTAGTGTTCAAGAACACACACTTCACCAAACTGACTATGTTTAGGGCCTTTTCACAGCATCTTTTAGAACCAAAACTTGCACAGCAGGACTCTGTGCTGGATCTTCCCTCTCTGCTTCCCAGTTGCTGCCTTTTTCTGCTCCATTTTGGCATGGGTCTGCATTGCAGCTGTAGTAGCTTTGTCTCTGTGCTCCTAATTCTTTGTTCATAAAATATTAGGATATGTTTTAAGCCATATTTTAAGAATGCCTCCGATTTTGCTGGAGACTTCCCAAGAGAGCCTTTTGGCATGCAAGTGTAGAAGGAAGGTTAGCAAAGTTTAGCTGAGCTGCCTTTGTCAGAGGAGGTGCTGGGATCCCTTTGCAAACCAGCTTGTTGGCTGCAAGAAGCTTGGAATTGTATTGGTAAATTTCTGGATTAAGGGAAAATGAAGTCATTTCTTGAAATTGTTTTTAAAACTTCAGTGTTATCCCAGGTCAGAGCTGAGGAACACTCCCCTATAGGACAGACTGAACTTTTCAGGCTAGAAAATAAGGGGGAAATGCAAATAGATAAGCAAAAAGCCATCCAGCTAAAATAAGAACCTAATGGTGATACACAGAAGGATATTCCCAGAAATGGCAATTCTTTGGAACTGGGATGGAGAATGCAAGAAACAAGCAATAAGCAGAAGATGCACTTGGACAGAAACGTGAGGAATGCAAGAAGGTTTAGTAGGGCAGGCAGAGCACATATCGGTTTTTCAGCTCCTAATCCAACAGGAGCATTCAGGGCAAAGAGTTTACTTCTCATTCATGTGAACATGAGCATTGTTGCCCATCTGAAGAAAAGTCTGCTGGTGCTTTGAATGTTGCCATAGTATCTATGGTGTAGCTTTGCTGCGTTTGGTTTTCTGTGCAGCGTTTTTCTCTTACTAATAGCCTTTACTTATTTGTCCCCCAGCTCGATCCTGACTTGGCAGAAAACTAAGCAGAGCATTGGGAAGTTGCCAGCGATCAATGGAGTCAATGCATTGAGGGATAAAGTTAATATAAAAATTGCATTTCCCGGAGGAGGCTCTTACTGATGATGTGAGAAGTCATAGGTCTGTCAGAAGCTGCCAGCTTCTCTTGCTCCAGCTCATTAAAGCCTTCTGTCCTTACATTTTCAAGTGATCATGGGAACAGCAGCAAATTTTGGTAGGGAGAGAGAAAATCATGAGGAACTGACACCAGTGTGATCTAATAGCTGACAAGGACAAGGCTAGTTCAGCTTGGCACCTTCAGTCCCTGTGCAGAGGTTTCAGCTCTTAGCTTGCTCCTTTTCAGTGTCTTTGGACCATTCGGCCTACTTGTGAAGTTAACTGTGCTCATGCTGATTCACTATCTTGGTTTCATTTTCTTCTGGTACAGAGAAATGGTGTGATTAAAGCCAGGCCTTAGGGATGCATGGCCTGCAGCTGCTATTGACTTTGAGGATTGTTTCTCCCCATTTGACCTAATAGGTCAAGAAAGATAGGGTTAAATCCTGGTCTTACCTACTATAAATGAAGACAACAGCTTGCTCAAAACTGCGTTCTAACATACCCTATGTGGAAATTAGTGCAATCTTGCTCTATAATTCTTCCCAGCACTGTCTTCCAAAAGTCAAATAGTAAAGATTGATGATCAGGACAAGTTGCTAGGTGACCGGCACAACGAGCTGTTCCATCAGCTGAAAGTTATCAAATTTAAATGATCTGAATTTGTTAATGGAATAATTCCTACAACATTACCTCACTCTTCTGAATAATTGGGGTGTTAAATGTTCCAGATACCACTGTGATCAGCCTGAATTTCTCTCTGGTTTCCAGAGGTTAAAACCTGTGGTTGGACTCTGCAAGACCTAGAGCTGTCGTCTTCAGCAAAAGCTTCTTTCACTTCTATTTTTCTGCAATACCTGAAAAACTGAGTGAGAGACTTATTATTCTGTAGTTTTGTCCTCAGTTGTCCAAACAATGCCTGTTCACATCTGACAAGAGTACTTCTGTTCTGAGCTGCCGTAGGTTGTTTGCCTGAGCAACATAGGTGCATTTGGAAGAAGCCTACCTACATGCCAAGTTGCTCACAATCTTCTCTCTTGGCAAATAGAAGTAAATACAACAAATGCTGCTCACTGGGAAGCTGAAAACCTCAAGAAACTCTATGTCCTTCTGAGATCTTCCAGATATTCTTTTATACTTTCTGTCAGTTTAATGCAGAGGATAGTCTGTATGGGGGATAGACAAAGCAGATTGCTGTATTTCTTTCCATTTATTTTCCTTTCTTCCTCCATTCTTTCTCTTCTTTCACTGATAGCTTAAATGAAGCCAAGGTGCTTGGTAAATGGATATCAACCCCCTGGCTCAACTAGAAGGAAAAGCAGACATGCATGGAACAGCCCAAGCAGACTTCTCCAGTGAGGAAAGAAAGTTGAATGGTATTTGCTAGTTAGGAGAGATAGCTCCTTTGATTGAAAGAGATTTCAATGCCTTTTTTTCTAACCAGGGGGTCCTTTTTTCACATCCAAATGCAGTCCTGCTTATCCTGTCAGAATGACACACTCAGCACCTTCCTCTGGCTGAGTTTCAGCCTTTCCACTTACTTGTGCCAGTGGTGGGGGGGTCATTGCAAAGAGGTACTTCATGAACCTGTTCAGCTCTCATTGCACTAGCTTCCATGTGACAATAAGTAGTGAAGGGTGGAGTACATCAATCCCAAAGAGTGCGTTCATAGATTCAGATTAAGAAACTGGTTGAGATTGGAACGTGTTCCACAAGATGTATTGAAAAACCCAGCCACAGTTTCACTGTCATCTGAATGCTCCTATTGGTGATTGTCAAGATTTTTCCATTAAAAGGGTAAAATCCCTGCACTTAGTAATGACAGGTCTTAATCCTGGAGGTTACATTCCCCACTTGTGGTCTCATTTAGGACATTAGTGCAGCTCTGATACACAGGGCACCCCATCTCCTGTCCAATCCTCCTGCCAGCCATTCCTGTCTCCACAATTAGCTTAGCAGCTGGGGTGATTCTTTGTGCCGGTGCAGCGTGTTTGTTCAAGCTGAGATGGTTTCTTGCTGCCATGAAGGAAAAGGTTAAGAACTAAAACAAGCTCTTCCATCATCTCTAAGGCATTAGGAGCCTGGTGCTGCTTCTGCTTTGCAGAATTCCAACACCAGATGGACTGGACCTTGCTGCCTTCTCTGAAAGGCAAGCCAGCTGCAGGGGAATTATAAATACCCTTTCCTGCCGTGGATTGGGAGCGTGGCAGGATGGAACTCAGCACATGCTTGTGGCTTGGTCCAGATTCAAGCAATGTGAGCCTGTTCTGGAAATATGTCAATTACAACCAGTGCCATGTCATCATACTTTGTCTAGAAATATCTGAGCGGGCAAATCCTGGCCCTTTTGAAGATGGAGGGCCTTCAGTGCTCATTTCAGTCACTGTTTGGAGTCTCCTTGTGAGGATGCAGCAGATCAAAAGGAGGAGCAGATGGCATTAGAAGATGGATTAATAAAATGAGGAAGAAGGCTGCTAGCAGTGCAGATTCCCCTCATCTTTCCCTCTTCCTGGATAGGCTTCTGCACTCTAATGCAGAGCTCAGTGCCTAGCTGAGAAGAATGGTCCAACTGCTGAGGTGAATATCGTGTTTAGTGTGTCCAGTTCTCGATCTAGGATAATGGATGATGACACTTCTTTTTAACATCTGAATGCAAGTGAGTGTGCATTTGGTGTTGTCTGCTGGCCAAAGGTTAGACTTAAAAGTAGCTGGTCAGGGAGAAGGAGGAAGGAATGTTTGTATGATGCTGAAGTCACTGTTCAGGGCAGTAGTGCTGGACTCCGGAGGGGAAATCCAGTGGAGGAAGCGAACTAACATGATATAATGCTCTGAGAAAAGCCACCAAAATCAGGAACTGCGCCAGTCTCAGTGTTGTACCTTTTGGTCTGACTCTTCTGCTGCTGACCAGGAGGTGCAGTGGTACACAGTCCCTGCAGATGATGGGGCATTTGCCTTTCATTTCACTGGGTCAGGATAACGGATATCGTATAGAGACAGGACATCATCTGTAAAAGTTAAGTTTAGCTGCAGCTATCACAATGATACTTATGTGAGGTGCTTCTCTTCTAACCCATTACTATGCAGGTGAACTGCGTCTTGGTTTAACCACTTTTCTGAAGTGGTTAAACCATGCTTGAGCCATTCACGTTGACACCTGTTGGGAAGTATCTGAAGTACAACCAGACAGATTGACCTGGTTACCCAACAGCTTGTTATACACGTGTAATTTTCTACCTTAAATCCTAGTATTGCTGGGGGAGGGTTAATGTAAGTGACTCATGCCAAGTGACTCATGACCTGTCCGTCTTGACAGCTCTGATAAAATCCTGCAAAGGTGTTTTGGAAGATCACTTGCTCTGATCACACCGGCTCATGTGGGTGCTTATCTCCAAACTCCTGTCTCTGCTGGCAGAAATCTAATTTTAAGCTTGGAAGTTGACAGCTCACATCAAGCTTTTCAGTGACTTTAGCAGAAGGACGTTTAAGCTGTATTTATGATGTTACATGTTGCATCATAGGCTGAACATCAAATTGGTTGGGATTTTTTTTTATTCTCTTTGAAGGGACAACAAAAACATCGACCAGGTTATTGGAAAATGTTCTGGTTCTTGAGCTTGTGTCTGTTGGGTTCTGCCACTGCTCTGTGCTGAGCTCAGTCCATGTTGGGGATGGAGGACATCTGTGAAGTATTCAAGTGATTGGATTGGTAACTGGGGCATCTGTGACAAATGACTTTTTCACCTGACTGTGAGGGCTGCTAAATGCTTGCCCTCCATGCAGCAGGTGTTACTCATAGCCAGGCAGGAGCTAAGTGTAAGTTAGGACTATGCCTACTGTAGAGAGCATGTGGAGGAGCTTGGGTACAGGTCTGGTTTGCAGTAGTGCTTCTTTACATTTCCCTGGTAGAGTAAAGGTGTCTCAAAGTAAGTATAAATTAATTTGTCATCTGTTTGACCTTCTTTCCTCAGTGACAGCAGGGCCAGGCAAGCTGGTCAGTTCTGCTCAGCACCATGGTGTGATGGGGCTGCAGTAGTGTGCTGAAAAAATGGTGGCGTATTTGTTTTGTGGTGGTTTGTTCCAAATGCTAGCACTGTTCCCATGCAAGCAAGGAAGGAAGAAGTGGAGAATTGTGTTTAATATTCATTTTCAGTGAAACAGTTAATTGTAGAGTTCTCTAAAAAGTGAATGGATTCCTTTTCCTAGTGTTCTTCTCTTTGTTATCCTGAGCACAGATGAAAGCATTGGCTTCCCAAGACAGCTATATCAGCACAAGGTCATTTTGGTTTTGTCTCATTGTTTCGTGTGCATTAAAAGGAAACAAATACAGCTTTACTTGTATACCTGGAAGAAGAGACCTAAATATAGTACACTTCTTTCTTTAGAAAGGAGAGAAGGACCAACCCTGATTGCCTGTGAAAACTGAAATATTTAGGGTTCAATATATGTAAAAAAGAAAAGGGTTTATGTAGCTCTGCACAAGAAATGGAAAAATAACCATAGTCCTTAAACATGCTGGGAGAGAAAAATACTGAAAACGTTTGATTAAAAAGGCTATTCTTGAAGGCAAAGTTCTGATCGTTTTTTGTTGTTTGAATTGTTTCCCTATCATTGCTAATTTGTGGTTTGACAGCACAGTATGCATTGCACTTAACTGTGAGATGGTTGTGGCAGCTTGGATCGCTCAGAACTCTGCTTATCTCTAATAGCTGTGCCTCAGCGTGGTTCAGACTTGCAGCAGGCATTGTGTTTATTTGAGAGCTGAGATCAACTCTTTATTCCTTGTGATCTAGTAAGAGATATAGAAGAGATAGTATGTAAAATAATAATATGCTCAGTACAGCTTTTATGTAGCAACAATGGCGCAGGGTACGCAGTGATCCAGTTTACAGTGGAGCATGAAAATGAGCTGTGCTAAAAGCTTTGGGAAAGGGAAAATGGCTGTAGGAGAAAGTAAAGGCATCCCAGGGTTGTGTGGCAAATTACCGGTTTCCCTTCTGTAGCAGTGGAATGACAATTGAAACAGCCATTTCTTTGCACACTGTTGCTGTGTGTGAACAGATGTGTTTTGTTTAGGAGCGTGGTCCCAGGTTTCAAATAATACATCAGACATCTGCAGTAAAGTGGGGACCTCTGAGCTGCTTTGTCCTGTCTTACTTCAGATTAACTACTGTGGCCCCATAAACGTGGGCAGGCTCAGTCTTGTGCTCTGTAAGGGAATAGTGCTGGGGCTTTATATCACTCACAGAAATGTGTATAATATATCCTCATATGACATGGTGGTGGTTGAATTTCGGTGCTCAAAAGAGGCACTGAGATGTAAAACCATGAGGATGTTGCATCCCATTTGTTTCCCAAGGAAGTACCCCTTTGTGCCACAGGCTGCCATGTAGCCAGTGG